>MJUU01069286.1:99851-118958 GCA_002080025.1 Modiolus philippinarum | reverse complement strand
GGAGTTCACACTGTGAGTGCCTTTGTTCTGAATGTTGTGGTTTCTGGTTCTGTGCTTTGTGTCTGTCTGGCGTCATTGTTTTTGTGTCGAACGTCATTCTTTTCTGTGTTCTCGTTTTGCCCTGTCTTGGGACTTCGATTTCTGTGAATTTCACCCCTTTGTTCCTTCGGTATTCTACTGCCGTTGTTTCATAAAACATTGTTTTAAAACCAACTCTGATCTGATGGTCAAAACTATGATAATAAAGATAAAAATCTAGCCACCCTCAAAGGGCATGGGCGGAAACAAAATTTAGGAATATCATTACATATATAATTATGCATCGTATAAACCATATGAAATTGATTTCTGCATATGGCCTTTTTCAGGATCCACTTTTTTTCAAGTTTTTAAGTAGGGAGAAAATGGACTTTTCATTGTATTTTTAGCTCGCGAGTGATTTGTACTCACTGTGAAATAAATATATGGGGCGATTAAAGGGGAATGTATTACTTTAAGTATTTTCACTTCGTTAAATTTCAAGATTTTCGGACACGTGTTAATTAGTATTTGAGGTGTAATATAAGGGTGGTTACTATTTGGTATTCTTTTACAGTTTCCTATTTTTGCAAAGTTGATTCCCGAAAGAAACCTCAGAAAGAATGCAAAGGAGATAAAAATTCGATTGTGTTTGAACTTTTATTCTGGAGAAACGCTACAAAGGGCGGATATAAAAATTTGCACATGGATTAATTGGGATATTAGCAATCCGTATACAAATTTTTGTCAAAATCTAAAGACGGCCTTTTTGGGGGTCCACTTTGAAAGACGGACACTAACTTTACCTTTTATGCCGATTTGTGCATCGTATATGCATCTATGCGTTAACCTGCGGCAATCTACGTTGTCTTCATATAAATTCAAAATAAAGGAATGAAAAATAAAAGTATTTTTTTCATTGGAAATAACTTTTATAATTGTGCATCTATGGTAAACAATCCAAAAAATAACATTTCTAAGTCATTTAAACGAGAGCTCAATTTCTATTGTTCTATTTCAACCACTTCCCCGCCTGGATGAGGAATTAATTTCCGAAATGGCCATACATCTCATTAAAATTAATTGCAGTTGGAGTTAACATATGTGTTATGGTCTTATGTTCATTTACTCCATATCCTTTCGCAAAATATGTATTAGTTTCAGGAATAGTGATCACGTATATATATTAATGTAGAAATATCTAATCATTTCAGATATGTTATTTTATGGCCAATAAACAAACATGGGATTTGTGTGGGGTAAGTGTAATTGACAATTTTTAGTGCCAATGCAAGATGTAGAAACCACAATTATCAAAATATGAATCGATGCAAATTATATTATGATATTTATGACAAAATCAATTTGAATGCAATAATTGCAGAAATAGCAAGGTTTAAATAATAAAGACATAATACATAATACGTAAAATATATAATACAGATGGGGTATATTGCTTTCGTAGGTCAAATTTAGTACTTTAAAATACCGAACTGAATCGATTATCTAGAATATTTTATTTTAGTCCCTCAGTAATAAGCAAAGACAACCAATTGCAACTAAAGCAATTGGCATAACTGTAAAAGTAAATAATAGCTTTTAGCAAAACATGATTGTTTTTATAAAATATGCATTGCCAAGACAGTATCAACACCTTTTAATTTTGAACTAAAGCCAAAATCTTATTTTAGGACCGTGATGGTTGGTACAACGGTTTGATGGCAATGGAAGACGCCCTTGTCTTGGAAAGATTCGTAAATGAAAAACTATTAAAATTACACAAGGACACAGAAAAAGACCCACACGTGAGTATTTAGGTTTGCCTGTAAATCAGGAATTTGGTCCGAAATTAATGTCTCTGCGGAAACAGTCTGCAAATCTAGAAATGCGTCAGGTGTACTCTAAATAGACATTCAAAGAAGTTAAATATATTTGTCCTCGGTGTAAAACACGTCATACAAATGACGCTTCAGAATTAAAACATTAGAAAACAACGATGTTTCTTGAACTAATCACGCAATGTTATATAAATCAGTCAGTAACTTCGGTATTTTGTTATTTATTACACTTCAGACAGAGGAAAATGTAACTTTAAAGTCTATTCATACAAGTGTTTCGAACGAATCCTCTTGATAGTTGAAATGCACATAAAAATCAGACATTCAAATTATCACATTTCCTGGTTACACACTGAAAGTCATTCACTCTCAAGTACATGTAGTATGTCTTTTTTTAACCGAATGTGCTTGATCATTTAGAACTGAGAAGACCATTCTTTGCAAGTTGGCAGCATGTAAACGGTTGATAAGTAGGTTGCTTGAAATTGTCTTAACAATGTCAAAAATTAGTCCTGTAAATCGGTTTCGAGTCAGGTTATGATCTAAAAGTGTATTTGTTTTCATCAATGATGAAAAATGCAGCTGTGTGTTGGAGCCAGTTTCATTTATTCTTACTAACCTATTGTATATTGTATGGATTTCTTTCTTGTTCTTGTCAACATTTTCGGTATATTTTCTGTTTTTTTTTTCAGTTTCTCTTTAACAATGTTTAATGGTAGCAGTACAACCAAAATAATATTACGTATGCATGTATACAAAATTTCACACGATTCTGAAGTGTTCTTTGAAATGAATATAAATTTTTCTCAACCACTGCACTGATAACTTATAAGGCAATAATACAGTTGGTAGGAGCCGATTCAGAGGTCACATGTACTAAATATTATTATTTAAAATAAATAAAATACTGTACTTATGTCTTCTCAGTATAGTCTGAATTCGAATATTTGTAACAATCAATAAATAAAGAGAATTCAAAGCCTAAATATCAAGTAGTCACATCCTTAATTACCTAGCTATGATTTTAATTCACTGCAATTCTTATTTGTCTTGCAGCTTTCGCATGTTTTGGAACATGATTTCTTGGATGAACAAGTATCCTCAATAAAGAGTATAGCAGACAAAGTTCGCCAGCTTAAAAGAGTCAAGAAAGGCCTTGGGGAATTTATTATTGATGAGAAAATGTAATCATTCAGTATTTAAATTTGTATGAAACATTTTAATATCACGATGTTTGGACTATTTTAATAAAAAATATACATTCTTACCATCTGTGACTTTAGCTATGTATTTGAATTTGTGGTTTGTACTTGCTCTGCAGGCCTTTGTGTTAGTTTTGACAGCTTATTAGTTTCATGAACTTCACTTGTGAAAGAGGTAAGGATACAAGACAATAATAATATACAGTTGTCTTTTATCCTACAATAGGGCATTGGGTACATTTTTACAGAATACAACTTCAAAGATAAATCTAACAAACTTTACAAGATCTCATATCAAAAAGAAAATACAAGACAATCCTAAAACATTTGTTTCAACAAATATTATTTTCTTAACTAGACAAATAAAAATAGAATAAAAATGATAACAGGAAACATATACAATAACCGAAAAACTCACAGTCACATACCACAATGTACCAAGGAATTGCATAGTAAAAAACACAAATAAAAAAAATACAAATGTAAACAACCATTGGAACTCTGGACAGCCGGACTTGCTACCGGCACTACCAAAGGCTAGGGGTAAGCTTAAAAACCTGGAAACTTCGACAAAGTACAAATAAGCATAGTAAAGCATATAAATAATTTACTTAATCATTTGTCTGATGATTGGTAAGCTTCATCAAATTATAGCATTAAAAGATATTTTTGTATTGAATTCCAATGATGAAACTGGATGAACGGCCACCTAGCAATAATGCAGTACATTCCTTGTACATAATGAAGATTAAACCTACCTTAATGATGCATCTAATTTTATTCTGAACTCTTCCGAGGCTTGGGTGTTCTTGTTTTATGTCAAGTCACTGCTCTTGTTTTGTGTAAGTTGCTTCTATTGTTTACATTTGTGTTAAGACTGAAATGTTTTAAATCCTTGATTTTTTTCCAATTTTCTCATGTAAAGCTTGTTTTTTTATGTTTATGAATATATTTACAGACAAAACTTTTTTGGCTAGTCTAGCCACTGGAAACTGAAAACTATATCCTTGAAGTAAATTTGATTCAGAAATATGTAAGTGTGATGGGTAAATTTGTTTAAGACCAACCGTTGATATTTTTCAGCCTCAAATCGCCAAAATAATCAAAATTGTATATATTCTATGAAGAAAACACAAAATATTCAAGAATTTTTTTTTATTAAATCATTAATTTTTACAGTAAACATAAAATCTTAAAAAAAGTGATAACAAACTGCTGATTCAGCACATCTTGTGCCCTTATAAAACAACAAAAACATATAAATCTCCTGAACACATTCATTAAACCAGTATTTTTCATAAATCATGAACACATGAAATTACTGTTTTCAAAAGTAATTTGATGTTAATCTTAAATGATGACTGAAAATAATGTTCTTCTATTTTATTGGGGCAAAAGACCCTTTTGCTTTGTAAAATGACTTACAAATTTTAATTGTTTATTTTTTTTTCTTGTAATGAAGGCTTTACAAAATAAAGAATAGTATTGAAATTTTGTGTCAATTTAATATCACAGAGATCACCATGAAAGGTTGTATGAAACTGTTCTACAAATACAAATTGATCAAAATTAAATGTGATCTCTCAATATTTTTTTAAAGACAAATACAAATTTATCAAAGAAAATGTCAGCTCCCAAAAAGTTTCAAAAGCATTGATACAAATGTATCAAAAGAAAAAATGTGATCTCTCCATGAGTTTTAAAAGCCAAATACAAATTTATCAAAAGAGAAATGTGATCTCCAGTTTCAAAATTCCAATGCAATTTATCAATGGGAAATGTGCCTCCTGTGAGTTTCAAAAGCATAACACAAATTTAACATAGAAAATGTGGTCTCCTCACAAGTTTTGAAAGCCTTTAACAAATTTATCGATAGAAAATGTGATTCCTGTAAGTTTCAAAATATAATTATACAAATTTGTCTATAGAAAAAGTTATCACTCCATAGTTTTCAAAATCATTATACAAATCTATCAATAGAAAATGATCTTGTTATAAGTTTCAAAATCCTAGTACAAAATCTCACCTATGGAAACTGTAAACTCCACTGTAAGGTTCAAAATCATAGAAATTACATCAGTAACAAATATAACAAGTACAAATTTAAAATGACAAAGTCTCATAATCAACATATACATAAAAATTCAGTTAATGAACGTAGTCTACCTAATCTACAATGTATAAAAACAAAGTAACAGAAACAATAACACTATACATCTCAGATCTAAGAACAGTAACTCTGTATATATCTACATAACAAAAATCTAACAGCAGCACCATACGTTAGCCTACATTCAGGCAAAGCACTGAAAAATACACCTTCTTACAATTTTATACTTTAATTAGCTAGTTTAAATTACAGACAATACGTCAATCTGCAATAATATTCACTTTCAAAATTAAGGTAATTGTGACTTTTCATTAACTGTTTTATCTAAGTTACGATGATCCTTAGCATACATGATCTCATACATTGAGCAACAGTATTTTCAATTTGTCCAGGACAATGCATAATGTATATAAAACATGGAAACTGGCCAGTTATGATACCCTCTTCAAAAAGTGCTACATTATGTCTGTTGCAAGACATAACAAAAATATAATATCATATCACATATATCTCCTCCACAGGAAAGGATATAAAGTGATGTATAATAAACAAATGTCTGCATTTCCTTCAATAAAGGATAATATAATGTAATTGAATCAGTCTATTAACAATGGGTAGAATTACTGGAAGTATGTGTACATCAGAAATGAACAAAATATTAAAAACCAAGAACATGGAAGACATTATACTTCCCCCAATACAGATTGGGACTATTGTTATCCTTCTAGGAATATTTAGGTACTTGAGTCAATAGATAACTTCATTCTACTGAAACAACATTGATTCAGCTTAATCGGTCGACCAAATGTTTGTTAACCAGGAAATACGGATATGACAGGAAATATTATCAATATCTTCAATTAGAAAGGGAATTGGGGCATAGAATCAAAGCTTAAGTTTAACTTTGTCTTCCATGTGTTAAATTTGTAAATTCTGGTGAAGAATGTAACTTGTAAGCTCCATGGTTTATAAGATGATCACCATGACTCATACGATATCTAGCTGAATTCTTTGATCTTAATTTTTCAGTGAATATAAAATGGTCTGCCATCTGAAGCAAATCCAAAATTTCCTTGGAAAGTTTTCTTTTCTTTGGACTGGCTTGCTTCCTTTGAGGAGAACTGTCTTGTTTTCCCTTCTTAGGAGATTTCTATTCAACATAAATAAAAAATTTTAGTGCAAATTATCATTTTGCTTTGTCACATTTTAATCCAACCAAAAAGAAATAGTAAATTATGACATGCCAAGCTAATTTTCATGCTAAGGGATTTGAAGCTGAATTGAAACTCGATATAAATTTATTGCCATACAGCTCATTAAAATTAATTGCAGTTGGAGTTAACATATGTATTATGGTCTCATATTCATTTACTCCATATCCTTTTGTAAAATATGATTTTATTATGATTCTGCAATAAAAATTACTACTTTTTGGACTGGCTAGTTATTTTGTATGTTTGATCTTATCTGTACCGATCAGACAAAAGTACATATTCTTCAAAATGAAGAGATATAGGAATTTAATTGTTGCATTTTCTGTATATTTTTACTATTAAAGATGCTGTCAGGTGAATCATAACTGAACTATGTTATTTTGGTAATATTCTATTAACATTTTGAATACCTGAAGCATCATAATGGAAAAATAAAGGATAATATCAATTCAGTATTTTCTTAAATATAATAAAAATCCTGCCATTCAAAGTTATCTATTCCAATGATGATTTAAGGGCACTCCAATACATTAAATTCATTTAATGGTGTGATTTTATCATCATTAACGAGAAATTTCAATTCAATTTAGTTTTACTGAAACATTTAATTTCACATTTAAGATTTATTATACCCCACGCAACGAAGTTGCGGAGGGTATATAGTTTTTGACTGGTCCGTCAGTCCTTCCGTCCGTCAGTATGTCCGTCTGTCATCAAGTGGGTACACGATTTGTCCGGATAACTCCTTCTACAGTTTTTAAGCTAGGAAGTTTTTATTTTGCAGGTTGATTGTGCACCTATCAAAGATGTGCATGCTACTTGAATTTTGATTTTTGATAATTTTTCAGAAAACTACACATTGTTGAACTTTGTCATTTTTATGCATTATATTGCATATAGGGTACATCATTTGTCCGGATAACTCCTCCTACAGTTTTTAAGCTAGGAAGTTTTTATTTTGCAGATTGATTATATACATATCAAAGATGTGCATGCTACTTGGATTTTGATTTTGGATAATTTTTCCAAAAACTACACATTGTTGAACTTTGTCATTTTTATGCATTATATTGCATAAAGGGTACATCATTTGTCCGGATAACTCCTCCTACAGTTTTTAAGCTAGGAAGTTTTTATTTTGCAGATTGGTTTTGTACATATCAAAGATGTGCATGCTACGTGGATTTTGATTTTGGATAATTTTTCAGAAAACTACACATTGTTGAACATTGTCATTTTTATGCATTATATTGCATATAGGGTACATCATTTGTCCGGACAACTCCTCCTACAGTTTTTAAGCTAGGAAGTTTTTATTTTGCAGATTGATTGTGTACATATTGAAGATGTGCATGCTACTTGGATTTTGATTTTGGATAATTTTTCAGAAAACTACACTATGTTGAACTTTGTCATTTTTATGCATTATATTGCATATAGGGGACATCATTTGTCCGGATAGCTCCTCCTACAGTTTTTAACGTAGGAAGTTTTTATTTTGCAGATTAATTTAACATATATTGAAGATATACATACTACTTGGATTTTGATTTTTGCTGATTTTTCACACAAAAAATGCATTTGTTGAAGTTAGTCATTTTTAGGTGAGATCTTCATAGGGTACCATTTGCCTGGATAAATCCTCCTACAGTTTTTAATTTATTTTACAGGATGATTGTGCATCGGTAAGAGATGTGCAAGCTACTTGGATTTTAATTTTGGATACTATTTTACATAATGCAGGATTATCCGATATGTGGGGGCGTGGGGTATGTGAGCTTTGTTACAACCACTTTTGTAATCCCAACCACTTTTGTAATCCCTTGATTACAAATGTGGTTTTGGGTTACAAAAGTGGTTGGACTAAATGTCTTATCAACCACTTTTGTAATCCCTAACCACTTTTGTAATCCATCTTTCTTAAGATTTTTTTTCAACATAATTTGGATTCAAAAGTACAGGTTTTACTGTAAAATATCACTTTAAGGAAAGATCAACATTTTTTTGATGAAACTCTTTGAGTTGAATGAGGGATTACAAAAGTAGTTGAGATTTCAAAAGTGGTTGACTTAGAATTTTTATCAACCACTTTTGTAATCCCTAACCACTTTTGTAATCCTACGATTTCAGATGTGTTTTAGAATTTTTGAAATCCAGAACCAATGTCACTTTAAGTATTAGTCAACATTTTTTTTATGTGAAACTCTTTGAGTTGAATCAGGGATTACAAAAGTTGTTGAAATTTCAAAAGTGGTAGACTTAGATTGTTTATCAACCACTTTTGTAATCCCTCATCCTCTTTTGTAATCCCACGATTTAAAATATGGTTTAGTATATCTGAAATCTAGTATATTTGAAATCTAGAACCACTGTCACTTTAAGTAAAGATCGTCATTATTTTGATGAAACTCTTTGAGTTTGAATTAGGGATTACAAAATGGGTCGAGATTTCAAAAGTGGTTGACTAAGAATTTTCATCAACCACTTTTGTAATCTCTTACCGCTTTTGTAATTCCTAACCTGTTTCGTAATCCCATGATTTAAAATGTGTTTTAGTATTTTTTAAATCCAGAACCACTGTCAGTTTAGGTAAGATTTATCAACCTCTTTTGTAATCCCTAATCACTCTTGTAATCCTACGATTGCAAATGTGGTTTAGAAATTTTGAATTTGAGAACCACTGTCATTTTGAGTAAAAATAAAGATTTTTTTATGAAACTCTTTGAGTTGAATGACGGATTACAAAGTGGTTAAGATTTCAAAAGTGGTTGACTAAGAATTTTTATCAACCACTTTTGTAATCCCTAACCACTTTTGTAATCCCCAACCACTTCTGTAATCCTACGATTTAAGATGTTTTTAAGAATTTATGAAATCAAAGAGAACCACTGTCACTTTGAGTAAAAACCAAGATTTGTTATGAAACTTTTTGAGTTGAATGAGGGATTACAAAAGTGGTTGACTAAGAATTTTTATCAACCACTTTTGTAATCCCTCTAACCACTTTTATAATCCCCAACCACTTTTGTAATCCTACGATTTTAGATATTTTTAATAGTTTTTGAAATCAAAGAGAAGCATTGTCACTTTGAGTAAAAGCCAAGATTTTTTTATGAAACTCTTTGAGTTGAATGAGGGATTACAAAAGTGGTTGAGATTTCAGAAGTGGTTGACTAAGAATTTTTTTATCAACCACTTTTGCAATCCCTAACCACTTTTGTAATGTCTTACCACTTTTTAATCCTACGATTTTAGATCTGTTTTAGAATTTTCGAAATCAAAGAGAACCACTTGTCACTTTGAGTAAAAACCAAGATTTTTTTATGAAACTTTTTGCGTTGAATGAGGGATTACAAGTTAAGTGGTTGAGATTTCAAAAGTGGTTGACTAAGAAATTTTATCAACCAATTTTCTAATCCCTAACCTCTTTTGTAATCCCCAACCACTTTTGTAATCCTACGATTTTAGATGTTTTTAAGAATTTTTTAAATCAAAGAGAACCACTGTCACTTTGAGTTAAAACCACGATTTTTTTATGAAACTCTTTGAATTGAATGAGGGATTACAAATGTGGTTGACATTTCAGAAGTGGTTGACTAAGAATTATTATCAACCACTTTTGTAATCCCTTACCACTTTTGTAATCCTACGATTTTAGATGTTTTTAATAATTTTTGAAATCAAAGAGAACCACTGTCACTTTGAGTAAACACCAAGATTTTTTTTTATCAAACTTTTTGAGTTGAATGAGGGATTACAAAAGTGGTTGAGATTTCAAAAGTGGTTGACTAAGAATTGTTATCAACCACTTTTGTAATCCTTTACAACTTTTGTAATCCTACGAATTTTGATCTGTTTTAGAATTTTTGAAATCAAAGAGAACCACTTTGAGTAAAAAGCAAGATTTTTTTATGAAACTCTTTGAGNCTACTTTTTGGACTGGCTAGTTATTTTGTATGTTTGATCTTATCTGTACCGATCAGACAAAAGTACATATTCTTCAAAATGAAGAGATATAGGAATTTAATTGTTGCATTTTCTGTATATTTTTACTATAAAAGATGCTGTCGGGTGAATCATAACTGAACTATAGACAGGAATAAAAGCCCTGTCCTTGATAAACTGGAGTTTTCTATGTATCGTGTGATTTTTTGTCACATGTACATTCACTCCATATCCTTTCATTTTTCCTATATGTTCTATTAACATTTTGTATACCCGAAGCATCTTAATGGAAAAATGAAGGATAATATCAATTCAGTATTTTCTTAAATCTAATAAAAATCCTGCCATGCAAAGTTATCTATTCCAATGATGATTTAAGGGCATTCCAATACATTAAATTCATTTAATGGTGTGATTTTATCATCATTAATGAGAAATTTCAATTCAATTTAGTTTTACTGAAACATTTAATTTCATATATAAGACTTATTTGATCTATAAACATTCAACATTTCTAAATTCTAAATTTAAGCATTAGTAATTTAAATTTTATGTCCGTTAGCAGCAGAGTTTGGTGTGAACATTAAAGGAATTGAATGCATTTTGGCAGATAATAGCAATAATGTTGCAATGTTGCAACACTATTAAAAGGGATATTTGAAAAGTTTTATTAAAACACAAAGTACCATAAATACCTACAAAGTATAAATCCTGTGATTGCAGCTCACTATACATACCTGCCAGATTTTGAAAATGCTCATAGGGGTTTTGATGCGTGAGACAGCTCCAGGCATACCATAAAACCAATAAAGCGGTTTTCAAATTCACTTTCGGTTGTTATTTGACCTTAATAACATTACAATCATCATGCAATAATATAACAAATATGTTTTATTTAGCAAAGGAGGAATAATTGCTCTCTGAAAATTTCATTCTCACTGCTCTCATGTGGAAAACCCCCATAAATAGAATAATGGAAGATATGTCACTAATATATATACACCAGCTCCACATCTGATTCCAGAAAAATCAATCAAATCAAATTCTGAAATAGGAGAAGCAAGACTGTGTTAAAGTTTTACCCAAATCTTTTCAGTGGTTCAGGAGAAGTAGCTGATAAGAGATGGGTGCCTGATTTTAATGTAATGGCTAAGTCCATGTCTTGCTAAGGGAAACCCCCAAAATCAATCAAATCAAACTCTTAAATAGGAGGTGCAAATCTACATTATGTCACAAAGATTTTGCTTAAGTTTCATGAACCATTCATAGGTTCAGGAGAAGTAGCAGATAAGAGATTGGTACCTTAGCCTGTAACAGATGGATGGACAGATGAACGAACAGACCACCCTATCACTATATACCCTCTTTTTAAACGGGGTATAATCAGACATTTTATCATGTGACATCTATCAGAGATGATCCAACTTAACAACCTATATGTTAGATTTTAAAAAATAAGTTCCAACATAAATATGGTATAATATTGAACAAATTGTTAGTCATACTTCTCTTTTTGTAGGTTTACTACTGAAACCACTTTCATTCTCTCGTGGAGTTGGCGGCTTTCTACCAAAATGCAACTTCCTTTTTACTTTATGAATAGCAACTATAAAGAAAATAAAATAGAAAAAATATTATGACGTAATAACAATGGAAGGATATGGAGTAAATGCACATGAGACAAAGTCTCTATAAATACATGGTAAAAACAAGCAAAGGAACAACGTTTTTATTGTTGTTCTTCATCTTGGTGTCACCATTAGGCCTTCAACAATGGGCTAAGCTCATACCTCACAGTAAGTTCCGGACGGCCCCTAGCACCGGTTAAGGCGGAATGTCGAGCAAAGCTACATTCATGTCTCTTCTGGTCACGGATGTAGGGTCATCAACAATTATAAATTAAACTGGCAATCACTGTCATCCATAGCCCGACAAAAGCACTAGTGTCTTAGTGCACTTAGTGCACGATAACAACATATAGACAAACACAGGGCACTCATCAAGTTGATTGTAAGAAAACTTGGCATTAGCTATTCTTAAATATAGTAAGATGTGGGTACATTAAAAAGGTGGTCAGAATAACATTTCGAAATTGCAAAAAAAAAATGCCAAAATTTGAAAGTAGGATAATATATCCATATGAGAAATTCTCTCATGAACAGTCCACTATAAATGAAATATATAGAGAGCATACATCTCTCGCATTGGGAATCTTTTTACGGATTCCACACTGCAGGAGAGACAAAATCTAGTCTGAAATAACGATAAAGGATATGGAGTAAATGCACATGAGACAAAGTCTCCATAAATACATGGTAAAAGAGGCAAAGGAACAACGTCCCTGATTTTCGGAACTGAAAACCAAGTTTCATTACAATATATCATATGGACACCTATTTGTATGTGAATGTACCCAATGAAACAACAAATCTAGTATCTAAGTATGAACCCCGCTGTAATCATTATTGAAATGAATGGACCCACAAATCCACATCTATAGTTGTTTTAATGAGCATTTAACTAAACATGAACAAAAATCATGAACAGTGACAAATTCACTTCGCAATTTCACCCTACATGTGATCATCAAGAATATCCACTTAGGTCCAGATCTTGGTACAAAATACAAAATGGGCAATGATGAAATTATGACCACAAACAGTGAAAAAGACCTTGGTATCTTGATATCTTATAAGTTAAACTTTCAGGACCACATTGAAGCTCAAGTTAAGGATGATAGAACTTTCACTTATTTAGATTTAAGGATATGTTTTTGGTATTATACAAAAGTTCAGTCGGGCCACATTTGGAATATGGGAGCAATGCTTGGTCAGGTATCAACAAAAAAGAAGCAATTAAGATCGAGAATGTACAGAGGAGAGCAACTAGATTACTCATAGATATTCAGCATAGGAAGCCGCAATATCTGGAAAGAGCCACCATGTGTGATGTGTTAAAATTTTTAAATTAATGTTTTTAGTAAAACTACTGGTCCGATAACATAAGATAGTGGGGTTACGAACAGTATAGTGAACACTCAAATTTGTTTTCGCACTACTGATTTTTTTTTTTAATAAGACCTCACAATGGTCATACTAGAAAACGCCTGGGGGCGTCAAGGAGAAGTAAAAAGCGCCCGGTGTACATTAATTTATTAATAATGGTGGTGTTTGATTATAGCTTTCTATCACTATCGAAGTCTTCTGTAATGCTATTTCGTTTGAATGATTTTTTTTTTCATTTCTCGCACAAACTATTGTAATTTTTGAAAGTAATGCGATTGCAGTGTCTTGCGGACCTGCAAAATTGAGGCCCGTCATGGGTTTCTTGATTACCTGATTATCAGGATATATTATATAATTATAGCCTATTGATCATGATGAGGTCAATGCAGAAATTTATTGACATGAGAAATGGATATTGACCGAGGACGAAGTCCGAGTGTCAATATACTTTTTCTCATGTCAATAAATATCTGCATTGACCGAATTCAATAGGCTAGAATTGTTCTATTATTTTCCATGTTTTCCAAATGTCATTTTTATAGCTTTTATAGATAAATGAATTGCCTCACAAATTTTAAATTAACGACATGAATCTAACAACTATGCATAAAATTCTAATTAGTGGAACTAGAAATTCATACATCCTTTTAAACAGCAGATCAATATTCCAAAATAAAGTTTTTGCTAACAGTGCTCCTTATTTTTATTGTTTGCTTTTGTTCAATTGAGAGTTTTACGGAAATTACGTGGGATCAAATAAATATAGACTAGAATAACAAATCATATGTAAGAAAACGTTATTTTTAATCATTTAATTTTAATTATCCATCTTTATTACAAGTCAGTTCGGCTTTTACCCCTTGTATTTAAATTGATTGTTAAACTAGCTGATCTATTTTAGCACGAAGTCAATACGTAAAGTCAATTCCACGTTTTATTGACAACTCTTAGAAATATACATATGTTAAACTGGCTGATCTATTTTTAGCACGAAGTCAATACGTAAAGTCGATTCCACGTTTAATTGACAACTCTTAGAAATATACATAATCATGTGACCACCTTTTAACAAATCAAACGGCACTCTAAAAATATATGAAAATATTATGAAAATAATTTTAATGATTATTTGATTAAGAGAGCATTCATTTAATGATTATTTGATTATAAGCTTGCATTTTTTATATTTTTTGATTACTAATCCAAAAATTTAATGATTACCAAGGTAAAAATTTAATGATTATTTGATTATCAAGGCAAAAATTTAATGATTATTTGATTCCTAGCCCCCCCCCTCCCCCATGAGGACCCTCCAAAATTGGTGGAAATCAACTGCGTGGTCAATCTGGCGTAGCACAATGAAAGTCGCGATTCTACGTGCATTATTGCTTGATTAGGGAATAAAAAATATCATACCAGCACTTTCAGCATTACCGCTGATGGAAAAAAATTTTCAATGCCGAGTATCTCATTATTTATTTCATTTTTGAGGGGTTGAGGGTGTCTTCGTCGAGATCTGCGTTACCCATAAGACATAAAGAATGGTTAAAAAACTGAAGCAAATTTTGTACTCTATATTATTAAATCGGATATTTTTACCAGTCTTTATATTTTATGATTGTTTGTTTAAGTATAAAATGAAATGTGAATAATGGGGTTCCTGGGTTTCCTATGACGACTGACTATAGCTTCTGTTTGCCTAGACTGTGATAAATGTCAAAGCCATAATATTGTCAAAACATTGCCTTTTCTCATACAGGTAAAATGTTTTTGTCGTTCGATGTTCAATGTGTCATCATAAAGGTAAAATGTTTTTATCGTTCGATGTACAAGTCACACCAAAGTGACCCAAAGACAAACCTCAATAGAAGAAGCCATTTTTTTAACCTTAAACAAACCCGTTTTCAAAAATAAAGTTTAAGTAGGCAAGTAATTCCGGTTTACCAGAAAAAAACTCAAACCTAATGTTAATTATGGTTTTCATAAATATATAAAAATTGAATGATGGATCTTCCATGGAACACTTGTGTCGCTTGCACACCAGAAGAGAAATTTTCTGCCCAGTGAACCTTTAAAACCAGTAAAATTAAATTCTTATTATCATGTGCATGTCTAGATTAGGATAAACACACATTCTGTATATTTGTTCATTTTTTTAAGACTTGCAGATTTAAAAAAAAACAACCTAATTTTAAGAATAAACTATGTTTGCTGTGCAAACTTCTGAAATCTGTAAAAACAAAAACGGAAGTATCAGGTGCACAACATTACTTGATAAATAAAATATACTGAAAGTCTGGTTGGAATCCGACAGACGGTTTTGAAGGAGTTGCAAATTAACAAACTGAATAAAAGAATGAGCTATTTTTGCTCAGTAAACCTCTAAAATTTTCAAAATTAAAATTGTAAGTATTAGGTGCTCAATTATATTACGCAAACAACATATCCTTAAAGTTTGGTTGGAATATGACTTACAGTTTTGAAGGAGTTCCAGATTGACAAACTGAATTAACAAATGAGCTATTTTGACTCAGATAACCTAGAATCAAAATTGTATGTATCAGATGCACAACAAAGAATAGGTGAAAAATAAAAAGGTTAAAAAATAAAAAAGTTTGTTTGAAATCTGACTTATAGTTCTTATAGAGTTGTGGATTAACAAACGAGCCTCTAAAATCTGTTCTAAGTATCATGCGCACAACTAACCAAGTCGAACAATATATCCTGCAAGTTTAGTTCGAATCTGGCGTATAATTATGAAGGAGTCGTAGATTAACAAACCAGATTAACCAATAAGCTATTTTGGACCCATGAACCTCTAAAATCTGTAAAACCAAAATGCTAAGAATCAGGTGCACACAACTACACAAGGTTAACAAAAAATTCTGAAAGTTTGGTTGGAATCGGACTAAAAGTCATGATGGAGTTGTGGATTAACAACCCAGATTAACAAATAAACTACTTTGGCTCCACGAAGCCCTAAAATCTGTAAAACCAAAATTCTAAGTATCAGGTGCACAACTTATCCTGAAAATTTGGTTCGAATCAGACTAACAGTTTTGAAGGTGTTGCGGATTCAAAAACCGACAGCCGATGCATGACACGATGTTAGACGACAGGTGGACTCTTCTTACAGCAGGCGACACAATGAGGGTAATTTACCTCTAGTGGTAAAGTGGCCTTTAAAGGGCAGAATTAAACACAACTTTATCTAGTGTTCCTTAAGCAATAACTTTAAGCCTAGCCCAAATTCATTGCCATATTTGAATGGCCAGACAAAAAACACATCATCAAACTGTAAACTGTACATACCAAAAATGTGCATTAAATATAACAAAAGAACAACTGTATTTAAGAAATTGTGGTTTTGAATAAGTAAATGGGAGTTATAACAAAATTACCGAACAGAATTGTCATTTTGAAACATTTTTGAATGTATGATCCTTGTTACACAAACAATTATGTTTTAAAGAAATCAGAATTGCATACAAGGAGGTACAATTTCAACCAAACCTAAGCACAAAAATAAATAAAATATGGGACCCGAGTTGGAAAAAAACAGAGATGCAGCCCTATACCAATAGGCGTCCGTCTCCTATAATCATGTTTTATTTTGATCTGAGCAGACTATTTGGTCTAGTTCTAGCTATTGTGAACTTGAATTTGTGGTAGGCTAGCCAAAAATAGCAGTGGCGGATCCAGAGTTTCTAAGGGCCCCCGACCCAAATTTTTTCCATAACGGGAAGGGGGGAACCCCATTTTTCTTTAAAAATCTCCTAGGAATTTTTAATATTTTCCAACCTAAGGGGACCGGGACCATCCGCCCCTCCTAAATCCGCCACTGAATAGACAAGGTATCCCCCGTATGTCTCGAGTAAAATGTAAGAATATGAACAAGTTTGGTTTCGCTCTGATGAAGGACATTCAAGTAATCATCCAGAAAAAAAATAGGGGGACGGGCGACGACGGTGTGCATTTTTCGTCAGAAAATCTTACCGATTGTAACAGTTCTATACACAAATGTACATTGTATCTGCAGAAAACAACGTGGACACAGACGCCCAAGATGATTGTGCCACTGGACAACATTAAATTTGTCTATATATGCGGAGGTTGTGATAAACGGTGATGCACAAGGTGACGACTTTAGGTCTTATAAGCAGTACATTAAGGAAGAATACATTATGTACTTATCAATTTATCTAAAAGTTGTATTAGTACCAGAGTTAACGAATGTGTATGACATAATGAAAGTATAATGTAAGTAGAAACAAACTTTTGTTAACAAAAACAAACATTGAATTTGACCATTACCTTCAGCAGTAAATGTGTTTCCCAGTTTTACGGGAGCTTTCGGTGATGTGTAATGTCCATTCCTTCTTTTAGCAATATACTTCCTTGTTACTTTCCGTTTTCTTACAGCCATGTCAATTGCTACCTTCTCTGGGGTACATTCGTTGTTACTCTGTGGAACAACGTCTGAAAGGATAAATGGGGTATATTATGACGTTCCAAAATCTGATGGATGCCATTTTGTGACGTTACCATTTTTGCCATAGATTCAAAGAAGTTAAAACAGAGGACGTTCGTCGTTGACACGACGAATTTCCTCTAAATTTCACCGCATTCCAAGCAAAGCAGTAAAAATGGGTAAGTAAATCACTTTCCCGTGCAAGTTCAAAATATTGCAAGTGGCAAAACTTTAATTTTACCGAAATTAAGATTTACACCCGAAGCCATTGACTCGCCGTCGTGCAAAGACAACATTGTATACATTTGTCAGGTTTCCATGTCTGATATATCTACAATGTAGACATTTGACATCGATGAATCTAACACAAATGTGTAAGCTTGGAGTGTAAATCTTGACTTCTTACAATAAAAGTTTTGCCACTTCCTTGACCGCAGCAATATTTGACTGTAAAAAATGAAAAGAGAAATTAACACTTAAAATCATAACTCCTATTAACCAATCTATTTTTCGTTTTTACTGCTTGCTATTTAAGAATCCGTCGTCTTTCAAGGGATAACGGTTGAATTTGTGGACCGATTTTGTTATCAATTGATTCGCCGCAATATTTTTTGCTGATAATTTCTCATTTTCGGAATAAAATTTCCCTTGTCCTAACTCAAGAAAAAATATTTTATTCCGGGCAAAAGGTCATTTTTGGCAACATCACTGAAAGAAAATTCCCTGCAAATTTGGAAACAGGGTGATCACTTATGTAAAAGCCACCTTTATCAGATGAACTACTTCCTGTAGACTGTCCTCTTCGGGAAATGTAGAAATCCTTCTTCTTCTTCTTCCAAATACGGGAATAGACTCTAAGGTTTAGAGTGTGTAACATCCCGGAACTGTGTGTGCTATGTACATGGACTGTTAAAGTTAATATCAATATGAAAAAAAATAAAATTGACCTAATTTATAGTAGGATCAAATTAATTTAAAAATATTTACATATATGTACAATGGCTTGGTATTATAATTAGAAGAGAGTTTGCAGTCTAGGTCCTTCAAATGTTACTGTGGAGATACCACTTTTGAAGGATTCAAGGTTAGGAGAAAGAGCTATAGATTCTGGTAAAGTATTCCAGACTTAGATGGTATGAGGAAAGAATGAAAATTTATAAAAGTCCTTACTATTAAACAATACCACACATCAAAGTGGAGTTGTTGTTCCTTCGCATATATATCCTCTAAAGACATTTTTTTCATTACTTGAATTCAGGCTCTCCTACTATCCTGCATAAATCTACATTCACTTTCATTCTTTA
>MJUU01069286.1:85152-98808 GCA_002080025.1 Modiolus philippinarum | reverse complement strand
ATTTTTCGTCAGAAAATCTTACCGATTGTAACAGTTCTATACACAAATGTACATTGTATCTGCAGAAAACAACGTGGACACAGACGCCCAAGATGATTGTGCCATTGGACAACATTAAATTTGTCTGTATATGCGGAGGTTGTAATAAACGTTGATGCACAAGGTGACGACTTTAGGTCTTATAAGCAGTACATTAACGAAAAATACATTACGTACTTATCAATTTAATTTGACCAATATATCTAAAAGTTGTATTAGTACCAGAGTTAACGAATGTGTATGACATAATGAAAGTATAATATTTTTTCATGCATGTAAGTAGAAACAAACTTTTGTTAACAAAAACAAACATTGAATTTGACCATTACCTTCAGCAGTACATGTATTTCCCAGTTTTACGGGAGCTTTCGGTGATGTGTAATGTCCATTCCTTCTTTTAGCAATATACTTCCTTGTAACTTTCCGTTTTCTTACAGCCATGTCAATTGCTACCTTCTCTGGGGTACATTCGTTGTTACTCTGTGGAACGTCTGAAAGGATAAATGGGGCATATTATGACGTTGCAAAATCTGATGGATGCCATTTTGTGACGTTTCCATTTTTGCCATAGATTCAAAGAAGTTAAAACAGAGGATGTTCGTCGTTGACACGACGAATTTCCTCTAAATTTCACCGCATTCCAAGCAAAGCAGTAAAAATGGGTAAGTGAATCACTTTCCCGTGTAAGTTCAAAATATTGCTGCGGTCAAGGAAGTGGCAAAACTTTAATTTTACCGAAATTAAGATTTACACCCGAAGCCATTGACTCGCCGTCGTGCAAAGACAACATTGTATACATTTGTCAGGTTTCCATGTCTGATATATCTACAATGTAGACATTTGACATCGATGAATCTAACACAAATGTGTAAGCTTGGAGTGTAAATCTTGACTTCTTACAATAAAAGTTTTGCCACTTTCTTGACCGCAGCAATATTTGACTGAAAAAATGAAAAGAGAAATTAACACTTAAAATCATAACTCCTATTAACAAATCTATTTTTCGTTTTTACTGCTTGCTATTTAAGAATCTGTCGTCTTTCAAGGGATAACGGTTGAATTTGTGGACCGATTTCGTTATCAATTGATTCGCCGCAATATTTTTTGCTGATAATTTCTCATTTTCAGAATAAAATTTCCCTTGTCCTAACTCAAGAAAAAATATTTTATTCCGGGCAAAAGGTCATTTTTGGCAACATCACTGAAAGAAAATTCCCCGCAAATTTGGAAACAGGGTGATCACTTATGTAATAGCCACCTTTATCAGATGAACTACTTCCTGTAGACTGTCCTCTTCGGGAAATGTAGAAATCCTTACTATTAAACAATACCACACATAAAAGTGGAGTTGTTGATCCTTCGCATATATATCCTCTAAAGACATTTTTTTTCATTACTTGAATTCAGGCTCCCCTACTATCCTGCATAAATCTACATTCACTTTCATTCTTTAGATTTTCGCGCTGTTAAGTCTAAAATCACGTGGTTAAGTTAAAGGTCGTCGCTAAGTACGAAAATCGAAAGCTTAAATCGTCTCAATGTACGACTGGAAGGCCATGTGTTCGACATAAACAACAGTTTTTAATTCTTTTCAAAGTTGTTCTTAAACTATAAAATCAACAATGGCCGACGTTAAAGGTAAGAAAAAATATTTTTCATTTCTTTTACTCCAAAACTTTATTTAATAATTAATAAAAGTGGAAGTTTTACTGAATGGTCGCTTTTCATTTTGACATTTAAATCGTATATTAATGAGAAATGTTTTATTAATGATTTCAATAACTGTCTGTATAAGTGTAGTAATTGTTATAGAAATATGTCGAAATGTAATTAGTATTATCGATTAGTGTGTGGATTTTTTACATATAAAATATAATTCAATTGCACTTTTGAACATTTATTCTCCTTATATTTTAAAATCAATCTTGCATGCTTTAACAATACATATATATACTGATTAGAGGATTAAAAAACTTTTAATCAAACGAGCTTTTCAAATTCCAATTTGATTTTATTACTTAGCTTCACGTAACATGCGACATTCAAAGAAAACAATTAAAAATAGTAAAATGGTTCTAATTTGACCTTATCAGACATAAAGTATATGTTTACTCAGTATGAGATGGGACATAGTTTTATTGGCAAGAAAATTCGAATCATATAGCACTTGTATAGGTTATGAAGGTGCCAAACTTTAATGCATATGTTTTGTTCTCCTGTTTTAGACCTGTGTAAAATCATTTACAAGGACCTCAAAATCCTGATGACATTTTCTGAAGTTACAGATCGTGAATAATCCCGCTTTACATTTCAATACTTTTTTGATAATCATGCATCATGGTTATTGGAAAAGGTCAGTTTAATTATATACAGACGGGACCCATTCCAAACAATCACCTTCCGAATAATTGAGACTATAAATGTGCCATATAAAGCCATTACCACAGACCGAGCGAATTGTCATTTGTAATAGCTATAACTTAAGCTGGAACAATCACGCTTTCCAATGGCTGCTGGCGTACTTTTTAAGTAAAAATGTCTTCAGATCTTCTACAAAAGTTATTTGCTTAATTTTGAAATCACATTATTGCAATGCTTGTCATGTAGCGGATTCTCATGAATATTTAACCACTGATCTTTTAACTTTTGATATAATTTACTCTTGGAAACTCCTAGCTGGAAATAATTCGCCTTTCTTGACAAACATGATTTTTTTCACCCAGTACAATAAAATCCCATGTTTGAAAGTATTGTTATGTCGCCTTTGGCCAAGTAACTATAAAAATTGACGTGTACTAGGCAACTATACGAAAAGATACCAAACTCGTGAGTGCATAGAGTACAAGGAAGGGTATAGTATACTGACATCCATTTTATAGATATACAAAATGGACATGTTCATATATTACTCCTAAGTTTGGAGTGAGATCGGGTGCGTAAATTGGATAACCGTCCCCTGCTATGCACGTGCGACATGATATGTCCAAAGTTAAAAAATTAAATCCGATAATTCAAATGAAACGACCTTTGACGAATAGAAAGAAAAGCGATAATATACCTATCTTAATTGTGGCTCTGCCGCGCATGCATAGTAAAACATGAAAAGTGTCTTGGGTCTAAATTATGAAATGTTTGGAACTTTATCAATTCAAATTTACCTTGCATAAAAGAAGTAATTATGACCCTTCTCCTATGTTAAATATGTAATTATTTACACATTTCTGTATGCCTTTCAATATTAACAAAACATATCTCAAAAGACTTTTTGATCAATTTCCACAACATTTCCGATATAGTATTTCTTCTTATATCGTAAACATCAGGTTAATATATTGGGCGGTTTAATATACATTTAATTTCTCATAAATTGCATTTTACTTTTTGAATAAGAATTAAATGTCTCGGATGATCTTTATAGTATATCATTTTAAAAACATGACTCTATTTAAATTATCTAACAAATTACAGTTTCGGGCCATTTAGCGAAAACAAGGCCTCTCCGTCCAGCCATTTTATTAAATTGTTCACTGTGTATATCTATTGTTGTTAACAGTTTGAATGAATGACAGTTTATGAATCAGTCTGACATAATCGCATGAAATCAAGTTTTTGGCAAGATTACGCCTTTTTTTCTTAGTGACGATTACTACAGATCAAGAGTTGTTATGAAACCGAAAATATTTGGCGAATGCAGTTTCACGATTTGGTGGACTTTTGACGATCGAATTTGAAATATTACCAGTCATATGCATATGTATATAGTTGTTGTACTTATATGAACTGTTGTTTTAAAACTTTTCTGTATTATACAGTTTTTACTCGTCGAAAAGGTAATGATGGTGATTAATTGATTGATTGCTCGAATTAAACAAGCTAACCAAATTCAAAAAATATAAGTAAAACATAAGAAGGAAAAAACGGTGCAAGGTAAAACCCGGGCAACGAGTTTTGACTGCCACTGGAAATTGGAGAAAAGGTTAGGGGCAGGAAATTAAGCCTCCAATACGACTCCCAGTGGGTCTGCTCTCTTTTGAAAAATATAAAAGGGGTCTTTATACTGCACGGAGCGTGGCGTTTCTCCACATAGTTTGACTACAATGGTTCGCGACCAGGCTTTCCGTATCATGACCTGACTACCCCGCATAGACAGGACACCCCCCTACCCACCACCTGGGAATGTGCCCCGCAGATTGTAGCCTGAGCCCCTGAAAATCGATTCAGGTGCCTGACATGATGATGTCGACTAAACAACTTAAACAGTTCTACTACCTAGACTGATAAACTGGATATTGTAGAATACTACATATAGACAAAAACTTCACTAAAACTTTAAAGCGTGTGATTTTTATGACTTGGGATATTTTACATTTTAAGCCAAATTACCACAGCGTCGACATTCGTTCAAACAAGTTCAGAGATACATATACAACATTCCCATGTCACAGGAAAAAAGGGACAAACCATTTAAAGAGGATCCGAACGGAGGTGAACTGTGTGGGATAGGGATCATATGTTTAACCATATATTTGCACATATTATTGGACTTGTAATATTTATATTTCATAAGCAATGGATGCACGAATTGATCAGTTGATTGTGTATATATATCGCACAAGTATACGTTGTATCATTTTCAATTTCTCAATATTACATCGCTGGATAAAACTTCTGACTGCGCCAAGCCTTCATTTCATTTTATATTTCTCAGTTTCGTTTCTCATCCATATTATTTGGAAATCGGTTTCTTTTTGTCTTTATGTGTTAGCTAGCCCCTCGTGCCCAAACAGAGGTATTAACGAACCAATATACACATCTCATTTTGAATTTGAATTGTTTTTATACATTTTGAAGGAAAATCACCTCTTCCTAGTAAATCTTTAAAAGTTCAGCAATTCACCTTTAACATACCAAAGAAGAAAAATAGCAAACAAATCAAGAAAGGTAAAAAAGGTGACAAAAAACGTGTTGGATGTGCTCTAATAAAATTCTGCACTTTGTGTCGAGTTTCCACTTGCGTTGAGCATAAAAACAAGACTGTTTCTATACATTAGGGCACATATTTACACACGTTCTAATAAAGTAAGATTGAGCATAATTTTGAAGAGATATTTCTTGCACATCGACGAATTCTAGATTAGAAACATTTCAAATGTCCTCCTCCGAACACCGCCTAGTTTACTTTGAATTTTTACTCTCCTCACATTTCAGAAACTGCACACAGTCGTGCAACTTTTAAATATATGACATTCGACCTGGGTAAATAAATAACCTTTCAGTTAATAAGAAGATTTTAAAGTTATGAGAACAATCGTCAGGATTTGACATATATCACTAATAAACTTGCTGATTAAGGGTTTTACACCTGAACACAGGGTGTTATAATATTATCAGCGTCTAATCAAATATTGACAGAATTTAGGGCACTACTATAAAAATCAATACACAATGATATAAAGTGTAATGAATTATTAACAAAATTTTTTATTATACGTAATTATAATAGCACATGAAAATAATTGTCATAAACGAAATATCACACCTTTCTCCCTAGAAAAAAAAAAGCTTTTTAATCGTACAATCTAGTGTAGGTGTTGTAATTGAATACAATTCCCTGTTAAGACTAATTTCCTTTTAACTACAAAGTAAATTGACTGTCACAAGTTTACACCTGTGAGGTAGATATAGCTAATGGACTTTCTATCAAGAATTCCTTTCCCGCATACGAAAGATTCAAGGCTAAAACAATGCCCTTTTCCCTAGACGACATAACTAAATGCCGTTATGTACACACAGAATTAACTGTGAGATCTTGAAAGTCGCAGCCATAACATATAGTCGACTCCAGTGAGATACGAAATGGCATTTTTATGTTATCAAAAGGCAGTCATATTATTAAGTAAACAAATGGAGATTTACATTTTCCTATCATTTTTAAAAATCAATAGAAAATCACATTTTGAGTGCCTTCATAAAACAACGAAGATTATCTAACGCACACTTGACGATTCATTTTATTACCGGTAGTTTACACAAGAATCATGAGAATCAACAAGAGCTGGCGCCCAATGGCAGCCTGATATACCCCCGCTCATTGAACCCTGAATCAATGTGGCAAGTGCAAATTTAATTGTATAGGGACACAACACAGGTGTGGATACAGTACAAGTGTGGACACAATGCAAGTATAAACACAATGATGTATAATTCTAGTAACCAACATGTTCAACTATAAATTGAATCTGCCTTACATTTTTAAAAGAAATTGTGACGAAAAACTCCATATATTGTACAACAAAGAAAAACAATGACGTCTTTGCAAACAAGAAGTGTTTATCACATAACCTTGAAATCTGAATACACGATAGATTTGACCATAAGGAAGCTCTGTGCAAAACAACAATTGAATCCCACTTACAGTTTAAGAAAAAAATCTAACAAAAAATGCCATTTGTTGCACAACAATGAAGAACTATGACATATCAGCAAACAGGAAGTGCTCACGGCGTAACCTTGAAATTCCAATACACGATAGATTGGACCATAAGGAAGCTCTGTTTAAAACAACAATTGAACCCCACTTACAGTTTCACAAAAAATTGTGACGAAAAATTCCATATATTGTACAACAATGAAAAACAATGACGTCTCGGCAAACAGGAAGTGCTTATAACGTAACCTTGAAATCCAAATACACGATAGATTGGACCATAAGGTAGCTCTGTGCAAAACAACAATTGAATCCCACTTATAGTTTCAGAAAAAATTGTGACGAAAAATTCACATATATTGCACAACAATGAAAAACAATGACGTCTTGGCAAACAGGAAGCGCTTATGGCGTAACCTTGAAATCCGAATACACGATAGATTGGACCATAAGGAAGCTCTGTGCAAAACAACAATTGAATCCCACTTACAGTTTCAGAAAAAAGTGTGACGAAAAATTCCATATACTATTCAACAATAAAAAACAATGATGTCTCGGCAGACAGGAAGTGCTTATGGTGTAACCTTGAAATCAGAATACACGATAGATTGGACCATAAGGAAGCTCTGTGCATAACAACAATTGAATCCCTCTTACAGTTTCAGAAAAAATTGTGACGAAAAATTCCATATGCTGTACAACAATAAAAAAAAACAATGAAGTCTCGGTAAACAGGAAGTGCTTATGCGGTAATCGTGAAATCTGTATATACACATCGGACCATCATGAGAAAGCTTTTGCCAAAATATGATTTCATTCTGTAGAGTAGTTGCTGAGAAAAGTGTGGTTACGGACAGACGAACGGGCGAACGAACGAACGGAGGTAAACCAGTATACCCCCACTACTATGTAGCGGGGGTATAAAAAAAATAAAGAAATGAAACAACAGAACACTTTTTATTTCAATACTTTAGCTGAAGTATAAATCAGTATCCGAAATTGATCAGCAAATGTTGAAGGACTCGATAAACCCTTGAAGCCTCAACTCAAATAATGCACAAAGCTAAAATCGTTTGAACATCGCATCAGAAACAAAAGATAAATTACTGGGTTCATACCGGTCTGCTACGAACTATACATATCATTTAGACTGCGTTACGTGGTTTTCCATAAGAACACTCAACAGCGTTCTCTCTTCTCGTATTCGGGAGGGGGCGGTATTCGTTTCCAATTTACCTAGTTCAGTTATTCACCATCTCCACTGAAAAGATTATTCTTCAAATACAAAACAGACACACAAAATTCAAAGGTATGGAAATATGACACAAAAGTGCAATACAACTCTAATGCAAATTAATATTTAATAACTGCATGAATAAAAACACAGAATTAAATCACCTGGACTTGTTACATGTTCTACATATTTAACGCTCTGAGGCTATCTGAAGATTCGATCATCACAAAGATCTCAAGTCTCACAATTTGTTAGACTGTGAACAGGTAGAGGTCAACACGGTTTTCGTGGGAAGGAGTTGGATCCCTAATCCCGACAATGACGCATGTTGACATTATTCAAGAACTGGGCCCCGACTTTTTCAAGTGTATGTAAATATGGTTTAGAATATATTTTCAGCAACTGAATAACATTGTGGTATAATGTTTGGGATATAAAATTAGTTTTTTCCATTTTATTCTGCATCGGATAATATTTTGGGATATACGATTAAGTTAGATTTTCCCTTTTTATTCAGTATATTTATTGAATTCACAATCTGTACTATCAGTAACAAATCAAATATATTTTTTTTTCTCTTTTGTAGTGGAGTACGAGCGGATACGACAGTCTGGAAGGTAAGGATTTTCAATAAATATTCTTGGGTTTCATCCAAACATTTTCCCTTGCAATGTATTTTAGAGACGAGTTCCTTCATCTTCTATTGCCACTGTTTAATAAAATAAATCGTCTCTTTTATTTAGCTACCTATACCGTGTATTCGGGTAATTGTGCCATTCAACGATTCTCAGTAAAACTTAAGCATTTCGTAAACCGTTGCTTATGCCAAATTACATTATTGGTACTAAGGTCATTTACAAAAAGACGTTTGACCAAAAAATCTTGAAAATCATCATCATTCTATTGCAGACTTCTACGTAAAATGCAGAAATCAGACTAGATAATAGAGGGGTTACTGATTTTTAGGTTTGTCCTAAGAAAAGAAATTTAAAACATGTATCGTAAATGATTTGGGTGAAAGAAAATCAATTTAGATTTGCACAATCCACTGGTGTAAAAACTTTTAATTTTAGCAAAAACCAAAGTAACAATTTCAGTAAATCTTATAAACTCCTTTCACGAAAATATATACCAAAACATTGTGTAATCAATTTCATTGAAATCACCAGTAAGCCTCATAAATTAAAAACATTAACTTACATCAACTTTTAAATTAACCGATATACACATGATATATTTAATAGACAATTCGTGACTATTCATTATAATTAAATCAAAATTTAGAGTAAATGTAAGCAAGATATAAAAAACAAAGCCTTTAAAGGGGATTAATATAGAAGCATTTGTATAACCTTTTGACATGTTCAATATATACACTCTGTTGGGGCTTTACTTATTCGACTTCAATGAATACCAACAGAAACACCCGTTGTCGTTTTACTTTTCCCTGAAACAATAATATTCATTTGACTAAATTAGAGGCTCCCAAGACACTATATTGCGGACCTGAACCATGGTATGTAGATAATCCAACAGGCTTTGTCGTGTTACGAGATGACAGTTGTACATCTGCTCATTGAACCCTGAATCAATATGACAAGTTCGAATTTGAGTGTGTGTGGACACAATACAAGAATATTGCATGGACACAATACAAGTATGGACAAAATGATATACCCTTTTTCCAGAAAATATACGAAGTCGAGAAATAAAAAAGTAGCAATAACTTTTTCAAATTTGCTGAATCAATCTGAAAATAGTAGGTGCAAAGGTTTACATGATACTTAGCATTCTGACAGAATTTGAATAAAGCGCTACGCCAAGCGCAGCATGATACGACCGCAGCATGTCGACCACTGAAATTTGAATAAGTGTAATTTAAAAGTAAATATGGACACATTTAGAACTTGGCACAGTACTAGTAACTAGATGGACACAATAAGGAGCTCGACACAGTAATTAGCTTGACACAAACTAACGAACATTAAAATTAGCCCTTTTGATCCCTGAAAGTCCCGAAAGTGTGAGATATGAGCAAAATTGTTTTACGTACTACTGACGGCATATATTAAATTGAATCCAAAGAAAAAAAATCCCCATCGAAATCCGATTAAAAATAACTACTTTACATATTTTCAATAAAGGGCTACGCCAAGCGCAGCATGATACGACCGCAGCATGTTGAAATTTCAACAAAAGTAGTTTAAAGTGAAAGTGGACACAGTATAAAGCTTGACTATATAATTAGATGGACACAAAAAGAAGCTAGACACAGTTATTAGCTAGAAACAAAATAGGGAAAAAACCCTTTTGATTACTTACTGATAAAAAACCCCATCGTAANCCGATTAAAAATAACTACTTTACATATTTTCAAAAATTGCAATTTCGGCCCCTTTGACCCCTTATAGTTTGGAAACTAAGAGATATGTCAAATCTGTTGACGAACTACAATAAGCTTACAACAAGAGGAATCTAACGAAAACTAGACTAGAGCTGTCGCCGAATGGCAACCAATTATGCCGCTAACTGAACCCTGAATCAATATGGCAAGTGCAAATTTAAGTGTGTGTGGACACAATACAGGTGTTGACACAGTACAAATATGGACACGATGATATACCTCACTTTTTTTCCACAAAATATAAAAGTGAAATTCTGAGCCAAAAATCATTTATATGGATGCCAGCAACCTTTCTGTAAAGTTTCATCAATTTTGAGACACTTTGAATTTTCCCGCCTTTTTCCGGTTTCAATGGCAACAGCCATTTTGAAAATTCTGAGACCCAAAATCATTTCTATAGGTGCTAGACAACCTTACTGTAAAGTTTCATCAAATTTGAGGCAATTTAAATTTTTCCGCCTTTTTTCAGTTTCCATAGCAACCGCAGCCAAGATGTGCGTGTGTACATCTACTTATTGTTAGTTAGATTCCTTTGAAGTAGTTGGAATTTGGTTGCAATGGATCTGAAAAACATCAAAAGTTGTGTTGTTTATTCGTACGGACAGACGGACGGACGGACAGACAAGGGAAAAACAATATGCCCCGACTTTTAGTCGCGGGGCATAAAAAATCCAAACAGAATCCGATCAAAATTAAGATTTCACATATTTTGAAAAATTGCAATTTTAGCCCCTTTGAACCTTTATAGGTCGGAAACGGTAAACGCCAAATCCGTTGACATTCCTCTGAAATCTTACAAGAAGAGGAACCCGATGAAAAATTAAATTTTAAGTAATCTGCATGTTGCAATTTTGGCCCCCTTTGGTCCTCATAGCTCGGAAAGGAAACAAGTTATAAAAAATCTGATGGTGCAGCACTATAAAAGTATTTCATTAAGATTCCATTGCAAAAACTGCATCAAAATCGGACTAAAAAAATAAGATAAAATATATATAATTTTTGAAATTCGTCCCTCTTTGGGCCCCAGTTATCTCATTAACGGTACCATGTAAAATCCATGACGCCCTACAGATAGGAAATTTAACTACGAACACACTGAAAGAAATATCATCAAAATCTGATAAATAATAAATATTCTACAGCCAAATATGTGAAAACACCCAATTTTACCCTTTTGTCCCCTTGTTTTAAAACGGATGGGCCAAAATAACAAAAACTATACCATGCCTTCCTTTTGTGTCAAGGAACACTGTGTCAAAGTTTAATAAAGATTGATCTACCGGAACTTAAGTTATTGACCAAAAACAAAAGTGTCTACAGANATTTTAAGTAATCTGCATGTTGCAATTTTGGCCTCCTTTGGTCCTCATAGCTCGGAAAGGAAACAAGTTATAAAAAATCTGATGGTGCAGCACTATAATAGTATTTCATTAAAACTGCATCAAAATCGGACTAAAAAAATAAGATAATATATAATTTTTGAAATTCGTCCCTCTTTGGGCCCCAGTTATCTCATTAACGGTACCATGTAAACCCCTACAGATAGGAAATTTAACTACGAACACACTGAAAGAAACATCATCAAAATCTGATAAATAATAAATATTCTACAGCCAAATATGTGAAAACACCCAATTTTACCCTTTTGTCCCCTTGTTTTAAAACGGATGGGCCAATATACCATGCCTTCCTTTTGTGTCAAAGAACACTGTGTCAAAGTTTAATAAAGATTGATCTACTGGAACTTAAGTTTTTGACCAAAAACAAAAGTGTCTACAGACGACAACGACACCGTACGACAACTACGACTACAGCGCCATACCAATATACGACCTATTTTTTTTGCGGTCTCAGAGGAGTTTCTGAGATAAGCTTCGGACAAATTTTTCGTTGTAGTTTCTAAGAAGGAAAATCAAAACCAGAGGCTCCCATGAGCCTAAATCGCTCACCTGGTTTTCATTTGCCACAATCAAGCTAACAGTGTAAGTTATACAGTTAAACGTCAGTCTCTCCAACTTTGGTAGCTCGAACACCACAAATATCTTGAACTGTATTTAAAGTCTGGTCATGTTTTCCTATATGTCTTCGTTGGGATTTTTTGACAAAAAACGTTCTTGCTAAAGACCACTTTTGACACCAGTTTTGAAATCGAGATATTTTGTAAATGGCAGTCAAGGACAATTTTTAACACAATATTTTAAGTAACGACATCAATATCTATTTGGAAACCAAATTTCATTGAAATCGGACAAAGATGTATTTTTCCGCCTTTTTTGGTAGCCATTGAAAATGGCAGTCAACAAACAATTTTCAACATCGTTTTGAAGTAGCGATATCAGTGTCAATTTGGTAACCATATTTCATTGAAATCGGACAATGTTGAACCTTCATCTTCTAGTTTTGGAAATAAAAGACTGAAAATACCAAAATTGAAAAAAATCGGGAAAAAAGGCATTTACTCCTACAAGGGTTTTTGGATTTTCTACAAAAAATTCAGGGTTGTAGATCTTTTAAAAAAATATGCTGAACATTTTTGCAATTTACACTTGACCTCTATCTGTTACGCTTTTTGAAATAAAAGATAAAAAATGCAAAAATTTTGAAAGAAAATTTAACGGAAAAAGGGCTGTAACTCCGAGATGAGTTTCAGATTTTCTTCAAAATTGCACAGTAGGTAGATCTCATCATGCTGATCATTTTTACCCTGTCATAATTTTGATATCTGTAACGGTTTTCGATTTTTGGCTAAAAACGGCAATTTACCCCTTTGTTCTATTTTTAGCAATGGCGGCCATGTTGTTTGACCAGCCGACTAATCGAACATAAGTTTGAGAAGCCATACCCTGGTGATGATTCATGTCAAGTTTGGTTATATTTGGCCCAGCGGTTTCAGAGGAGAAGATTTTTGAAATTGCTGACGGACGAACGCCGGACAAAAAGTGATAGCAAAAGCTCACATGGCCTTTTAGGTCAGGTGAGCTAACTAGAGGCTCACATGAGCCTGTATCGCTCACCTGGCGACTGGTTTTAATCATTGTCACCAATAGACCACCCATTCATACATTCTATAAATCAGTTCACCAGATCTTACATTTTCATTCTTGGATGAGGTACAAACTAAAAATCACAAACTTTGGAAGGGATCACCCAAAGACAATTGTAACCAAATTTGGTTCCAATTGGCTCAGTAGGTTCAGAGGAGAAGACATTTGAATGCATTTCCCATAGGGTCCCTATGTTAAACTGTGCTCCACGCTAGCGGCCATCTATGATGAGGAACGAACGTAAAAATCACAAACTTTAAAGGGGACCACCCAAGGACTTTTGTGACCAAGTTTGGTTCAGTTTGACTTGGTTGTTTCAAAGAAGATCTTTCAATACATTTCCCATAGGTTACTATGTTAAACTGTGCTCCGTGCTGGCGACCATCTTGGATGAAGTACAAACATAAAAATCACAAACTTTAAAGGGGACCATCCAAAGACTACTGTGACAAAATTTGGTCCCCATTGGCTCAGTGGTTTCAGAGGAGAAGATCTTTGAATGCATTTC
>MJUU01069286.1:56932-77519 GCA_002080025.1 Modiolus philippinarum | reverse complement strand
ATCTGTAATCATGTCTATGCAAAGTTTCATTTAGATATGACATGTGGTTCTAAAGATATGCGGAAAAAGTTGACACCGGACGCCCAGACACCATTCATCAAATTATAAGCCGAGTTCGACTTCGTTGCAACTCGTCTAATAACCTCAGAATGGTAGAAAGAAATTCCGATTTCATAAAATCTACATCACTGTGTAATTAACAGGAAATATATGAACTCTAAATTATTTTATACTAATTGACTGGTTATGAGGGAATATGAAGTTTGTTGTCCCCGAGACCCTGACTATTGACCGAGGCGTAGCCGAGGTCAATAGTTAGGGGTCAAGGGGACAACAAACTTGTTATTCCCGAATAAACAGTCTATGAGTGTTTTATTATACCGAAAACACAAGATTGACAACTTTTGAACCATTTCTCTCATTTCTAGTCCTTGTTTTCTAAATTTTGTATTCTTATTAAAACATACACAATTGCATCGATTTGCTTCAACAGAATTTTATCTGCTGAAAAGTGAATTGTGTTTTATGTAATTTGCATAACTAGTTTAGAGTTGTCGCTGCAAAACAATTATTGCAGAGCATTCTGAATTATCAACATAACTTTTATCTAATGGGATTCAGAAATAAACAGTCTATAAGTATTTTATTATCAAAAAAAAAAAAAAAAAAAAAAAAAAAAAAAAGACATAACATTCACAATTTTTTAATCATCTTTGAATAATATTTCTTCATTTCTAGTATTTTTTTTTTCTATTTTTTTTAATTATTCTTATTAACACATAAACAATTACATCTTTTCTCATCAACAAATTTTATTTTGCTACAAAGTGAGTAGTATTTAATGTAGTTTGCATGAGTTGTCTATTGGAAACAATGATGTCAGAGCATTCTGAATAATCATCAGATTTGTTATCCAATAGGAATGCAAGAAAAAAGTTCGGGAAAAATATTCATACTGCCAGTCAATAGTCTGAGAAACTATTGACCGGTAAATAGTAACAAAATTGGAAAAGGTGAAAAATAGTAATTTTATTTTAGAAATTTTAGTAGAAATGTTCATATACTGAGGTATAATAAAAACTAATAATGCAAACTACAGTGAACACTATTCACTTTGCAGCAAATTAAATTTTGTTGAAGAAAAAATATGTAATTTTTTATGTTGTAATAAGAATGCAAAATTTGGAAAACAAATACTAGGAATGGGAGAGATGATTTTAAAATTGTGAATCTTGTGTTTTAGGTATCTGTCAATAACCAGGGTCTCGGGGACAACAGTAGGGTGAAACCGGTAGAATTTGAACAAATAAGTAGTCTTTCACAATTTAAGAAAATTTATCAAAAATCGAATAAATCATTTTTGGAATCTAAAAAGGAAAATCGGAACAATCTGAAAGTATGGTAGATATGTAGAATTCCGAAAATAAGTTGTTTTTGAGAGTTTCAGGAAATTTACCAAAACTATAATCTTTTTTTTTAACAAAATCAAAAACTGTTAGGGTTCGTGAAACAAGAACAGAGGAGACCATCGATAATATCAAAGAAATTTTATTCGAGAGTTCAGGGATATTATTATGTCACTATGTCTAAATGTTTTTTAATAGACTAAATGTCAATGTTTTTCATGACCAATCAGAGACAGTTGTTAATGGACTTATATTCCATACAAATTTTATGCAAATTTACGAAAGTAAAGGGAAATGTAAACATAAGTTTTAATATCAATCAATTCGTCTTTTAAAACCACATTGTCCATTTTCTGACAGTTAATTGACCGGTTCCGTTATAAGGTAAGGCATGATAATTTATGACTGAAGCTGTCTTGCTAAAATTGCGTTTTAGAGCAAAAATCTTCGGAAAATCTTATGATCATCGGCAACTATGTAGATGTATTAGACATTATCTCTATGCTAACACTAAACACGAAAATCAAAAACATGTCTTGTATATGCTAGGTATAGGTGAAAGTCTAAGGAATGGCTTTGTTCGTGTTTTTTTCAAACATTTATACCTTCACCAGTGACTTGTGCAAAGAATATTTGCAACACTCTTAGCTATCGTTGTGATCCCAACTTCGATCAAACAAACGGATAGGAACATAGTAATATAAATAGTTTCCTATTTGAATTGCATCAAATTAGCCAAAGATATGCGTTTTTATTTATCATCTTTTATCCGAACATGCTTATCCCCATACAATCAGGAAATGATCATGATGTAAAACATTCATTTTACAAGTCGACTGCAAACGGATAAGGTTGAATTAGGAATACATTTTAAGCAAACGGATATTTCATAATATATTATATAGTTTCCGTATGAATACAGGCACATTACAATTTTGCCGTCTTATTCCTACAACGACAGTACAAAAACCAAAGGAACAAAGCACAAGATTACATAAATCCAAGTCCAGAGACAAGAAGATAGAAGATTTACGATACTACAAAATAGCATTTTATTTCTAAGAAATCTGGACAGTGGAAATTTTATGAAACTTTTTTGACACCAACTAATGTTGTCGTGATGTTTAATATTGTAAATATTGCCCAAGATTCATACAGTAAAGCGTAAAAACAAACGAAGCAATTCCATATCAATATACCCCCTCAGTTGAGAATCTACTCAATATTCCAACCAATATCATTTTTCTGAAGATTTATACGATCAACCGCCTGTGCGAGCGATGAAGATATTGATTTGTTTTCGATGTAGATGGTATTCTCGCAACTTTTATCCGCCGTGCGCGGTCCCGGCTTATGAATAGACCCGCCGCATCCTCTGATCTTGGAGTATGAGTCTTCCTAACAGAGGACCCCGAGGGAACCCCGGGTATAGAAATAGGACCTAGTATCTCCGGCTTGCGGGGTGTGACCCTCCTAAAAGGGGACTGACCCCGAGGGTCCCGGGATATAGAAATAGGACCCATTCCGTGGTTGTGCGGGATGAATAAATACACAACCTATCTTTCGGATGGGATGTAAACTCAGGTCCACGTGTTGGAAGAAATGCCACGCTTCCTGCACGTTAAAAACCCTTGTAGCAAGTTTTTTTTAGTGGTCCGTAGGTGATCGGCTACAAGGCTAAATTCTCCACCCTTTTCGATTTCACCCTTCTTTTCCAGTGGCAGTCAGAATTTCCGTCCCATGGCCCTTTTCATACCCCAAAGTGATTATTTATTAACAAACTTGTTCTCGTCTTGATATAGCTGAAATATTGCTGATTAGACGTTAAACAATATTCAATCAATCAATCAATCGCTTTATATACTCCATGAGTCAACAAAAACAGGCTAAAAATGTTCCACTATAAATCGTTCTAATCTTCAAAATAATTGTAGAATTCGTACGTTACTCCTTAAGCTAGCACTTCACATATTTTGGTATTTCTAACTATTACCATAGCATCATATAAACCACTAGAATTGTGCAATCAGTTCTACTTAACTATATGACTATTTTCTCCCTTTCCAAAGAAATCTTGTTCACAGATACATTCGAGAAGAAAGCAGCTAGCTGATAGACTGCAATATTAAACTTAATAACTGATGCATTGCCTCATTTGAGAAATTTTAGAAATAAGTGAAATTTAAGGATGTATGATAAGAACAATATGGTCTAGTAGTTTTTGTTTTATTTCTGTGCTATCAGCATACAATATTTTGTTCTTTGGTTATAGACTTAGCACAACTGGATTTTATAAAACATTAAATGACATATAAATGCATGATGATTATCTGCAAAATATTAAATCAATGAAAAACTTTAACAATACCACTAGGATTACGGTATATTTGTATACATTAGTTCCGGATCAAATCTCTTCTTAGGAAAATTATTATGGATCTGTACAAAACTAAAGTAGTGTGAACAACTATTAAAATAACTATATATATGTATGAAGTAACTATTTATATTACCTACATTCATTATTAAAATCAATCTTCAATGCTTTTTAATCTACATGTCGTGTGTCCATGTAATCAAAATGTCAATAAATGAGAATTTTCGGATATATTCGAAGAGGACGGCTACATCTATTCTTGGGGTCTCAAAATTTTAAAAACAACCCAAAAGTAAATGCTAAACACATTGAGACAGTTTGAAAATAACAATATAGATATAAGTCAATGCTTTGTCAGAAGACAACATAACTCGCCGGGGATTAGAGTAACCGCAATGCATAAATAATTTGAAAATTATACATTGTAATGTGATAAATACTTTAAATGCAATATCAGAAAGCACATGTCAAACAGGAACTCCCTATCACTAAAAGAAGAACTTCTATAAACAGGGCAATGTCAAAACAATGGTACTGCGAGAAAGCTCTCTCTTCATATTGAAGTCACATACCAAATATTAAACACCTTATCACTAAACAACTTACTTCTAGAAGCAAGGTTAAATTTTTTTGTTTGTTTTTTTTTAATTTGCCATTAGGGCTAGGTCAAGGTCAAAATGTCTAAAAATTTGGTTCCACCAGAAAGCTATAAAGAAGTCATATACCAAAACTGAACACCATATCACTAAATGTCTACATTTTAGAAACATGGTTAATTTTGTTGTTTAAAATTGTTCTAAGGGAAAGGTCAAGGTCAAAATCTCTAACAATATGGTGGCTTCCATCAGAGAGCTATCATCATATTAAGGAAGTCATATACCGAAATTGAACACCTTACCACTAAATTCAACATTCTAGAAACACTGTTAAAAGTTTTTTAAAAACTGCCCCATGCCAAGGTCAAGGTCATAATGTCTACAAATATGGCACCATTAGACCACTCTCATCACAAGAAAGTCAGATACCAAATATGAACACCTACCACTAAAAAACCTTATTCTATAAGCAACGTAAGTTTTTCAAATATTGCCCCAGGAAAGGTCAAGGTAAAAATGTCTACAAATTCGGTACCATTACAGAGCCCTCATCATAAAGAAGTCACATACAAAATACGAACACCCTACCACTAAAAGCCTATCTTCTAGACGCAAGGTCAACGTTTTTCAAGAATTGCCCTCAGGGCAAGGTCAAGGTCAAGGTCAAATTGTCCATAAATATGGTAACGCTAGAAAACTCTCATTATAAGGTCAAATACCAAATATGAAAACCCTACCTTCTAGAGGCAAGGTTAAACTTTTACAAAAAATGTCCCCAGGGAAAGGTCAAGGTCAAAATGTTTACAAACAAGGTACCACGAGAAAGCTCCCATCACAAGGAAGCCCCATACTAAATTATCAACATCCCATCTCTTCAAGTATCCATACCATAAGCAAGGTTAAAGTTTTGATGACGACACCGACGCTGGGGGGTATGACAATAGCTCTCCGGACATTTGTCCCGGTGAGCTAAAAAGAAAAACCATTCCGGAAAAATATGATATAAAATATGACAATGCCGATTGCAGCATGAAACGACTGCAGTGCATTGACCTGTTGAAGCAATGGGATTGTTAGGTTTTAAAAATATTATTTTGCTAATTTGTCAGATCATACACTGAGTCCAAAATAAGAAAATATATTGATTAAGAAATAAAATAACAAATAACCAAAGAAAATAGTAACAACTCCGACATACAGCCGAAGTGCATTAAATCCCACTGGTACAGTATATAGGAACCCGTCCACATCTGATGAAAAATGGCAATTGTCCAATTACTCTATTCGTGACTATCCAAGACGCATCAATTGACAAAATAGTCTTGTACATGCTCTAGTATCTCAGATCCGGACTTTAAAAGCAAACTATAACCCGAGTCACTCGTGCATAAAATGTATTAGTATGTCAAACTGACCCAATTTTTATCGGGATCCTCGTGACTATCAAAGACATGGTGAATAAAAGGATATGGAGCAAATGCACATGAGACAAAGTCTCTACAAAAACATGGTAAAAAACAAGCAAAGGAACAACGCTTTTATTGTTGTTCTTCATCTTGAAGTCACCATGAGGCCTTCAACAATGAGCTTTGCTCATACCTCATAGTAAGTTCAAGACGGCCCCTAGCACCGGTTTAAGCGGAATTCTTTGCTAATTGTCGAGCAACGCTACATCCATGTCTTTCTTGGTCATGGGTGCGGGATTGTCAACAAACATCAATTAAACTGGCAAAGTGCTCTTACAATCACTGTCATCCTTTGCCCGACAAAAGCACTAGTGTCTTAAGCTAGTGGACAACTACAACATATAGACAAACACAGGGCACTCATCAAGTCGAATGTAAGAAAACTTGGCGTTATAAAATAGTGAGATGTGGGCACTTAAAACAGGTGGTCTGGATTACATTTCGAAATTAATAAAATAAATGCCAAAATTTGAAAGTATCAATAGTATATCCATAAATATAGAGAGCATACATCTCTCGCACGGGGAATCTTTTTACGGACTCCACACTGCAGGAGAGACAAACTCCAGTCGTAAATGGTGAATAAAAGGATATGGAGCAAATGCACATGAGACAAAGTCTCTACAAATACATGGTAAAAAACAAGCAAAGGAACAACGCTTTTATTGTTGTTCTTCATCTTGAAGCCCCCATCTCCACTGACAAAGTACTATAACTCCAATTACTCTAGTATCTCAGATATGGACTTAACAAACACTTTGACCTGGGTCACCAATAAATGAAATGTAGGTTAAAGTGGTCTTATTTTTATCAGGAACCTCGTGAATACCGAAAAGTTTGAATTTTATATTTATTGGATTAATGAGTTTCCCCGTCTGTCAAAAACACAACTGAGACAGTATCGCAGTTAAAATGTGATCTACGCATACTCGTCCGGATGTCTTTCATTAAGTTTAAAATTTATTGACGGCATAATTTTAAACTGTCCTTGTGGTGATATAGATTTTAATTTAAAAAGTGAGCTACACAGTCGAGAGGTGATAAAGCAACATTGCTAAAAATATGAATTCTTCTTCACAGACCGAATGTAATGTGGGGTACACAAGAAATGATGTGGCCAGTTTCGAGGAGTATACCTGAAGCCACCGACAGGGTCAAATTGTTAGCTACACCAAAGAAAAATTTTGAAACACAACAAAGTTCTGGAAGGTAAGAAATGTTTTTTATTGTAAGGCCTCCAAACGCATCATCCACAATTATATTTTCAACAAGACAAAACTACTTTGTTCAGTTTGTCTTCTATATATACATGTATAGTGATGAAACTGTCAATCCATATTCTCAAAAGCAAATGGTCATAGCTTGATGAAACTGCATTGATTCTTTGACCATCGATACAACAGTCTTTTGGTACAAGGATACTTGTTTGTGTTTCCTCTAATAAAACTTTAAATAGAATGACATTTATTTTATTCACCATTGCAATAACTATCTTCAAATAACCAATTTTATCAAATTGAAATGATGCAGCTTTTTGGGTGATAAGAGACGATTTCGATTAATGGCATTTAACACAAGCCTTGTTCTGAAATTTTACCTTAAAAGTTATTTGGCCTTTTAAACGACCCCCATTGAGTCTGTTCTGTTATTACGAGAAGAGATCGCCACATTGCACGGAGATCGGCGTTTCTCCACATAATATATATCCAATGGTTGGTGACCATTGTAGGTGTTTCCTGTTATCTTTTTTATTCCATTTTGCTTTTTATGACCTGACTACTCCGCATACGGCGGATATTACCTTAACCATTACGCATGCAGTCAGTTCTACAGACTGACCCCAAATAGGAAAGCCATATCCACAATACCACTCGAACATCCGAAAGATAAACCAATGCCCATATTAATGTTATTCGAATTCTTATAAAAGTAGGTTATATGCAAAAGTTCCGAGGTTAAATAATCTGTACCAATGAGAAACCGCGGTCGGTTATCTCCCTGTACCAAGTTAGTTTTGTATGGTTTAAAGTGGAGATAATTTTCATTAGCATATCAATAGCCTCTTCTGATATTTAAATACAAAATATCCCCACTTTAACCATATATAGCTTACTTACTACAGGGAGATAACCGACCGAGGTTTCTAATAACATGCACACATCTAATATATTTACATTTTAAGTGCAAAATATACACCTTCTATCTTAAGAACATGAGGAGATTTGCTTCGGACAAATATGTACCCTGTTGACAGATCTTTGATGTAAAATGACAAAGTGCAACAACTGGTATTTTTTTTTGCATAAATTATCAAAATTCAAACTAAAGTAACATGCAAACCTCAGGTTTGTATAAATGATCTGCAAACATAAATTTTCTATCTCAAAAACTGTAGGAGATTTGCTTCGGAAAAAGGGGCACCCTATAGGCAGATATTTGAAGTACATGTATATGACAATATCTGACATAATAATGACCAACTTCAACAACTGGTAATATTGGCATAAATTATCAAAAATCAAAATCAAAGCTGCATGCACACCCTGATATATGTACAAATGATGTGCAAAATATTTACCTTGCATCACAAATTCTGAAGGAGATTTGCTCCGGACAAATGGGGTACCCTGATGGCATATATTTGACGTAAAAATGACAAAGTTCTACATCTAGTCATTTTGGTTTAAATTCCCTAAAAATTAAATTCAAAGTAGCAAGCACACCTATGATATGTGTATAAATGATCCGGAAAATTAAAAGTTTCTATTTCAAAAACTATGGAAGATTTGCTCCGGCTAAATGATGTACTCATTTGGCAACCGCCTGCCCGCCGCCGCTTGCCATTTCCACCATTTTAATAGCAGAATTTTCCCGATCGAAATTAAAATCTCTATTCGAGCAAAGGATAGGGACAGCACAAATAATCTATTAATTTCACCCATATTTTCCTTTTTTGTTCAATATTTTCCCGCGACTTAAAATAAGCAGGGTTAGATAACAGAGACGGAACTATCTATTTCAACCTGAAACATTTTCCTTAATCTGGTTTGTTCCTTACAGACGTCTGTTTAAACGCATGTAAATATAACTTAAAACAATTGTAATCCCCACAATGACGGTGTGCAGTTGCAAAGTTGAAAGTTAAACCTAAAAAAGTTGGTAACTAGGATTACAAACAATTATAGGGATTATACCAATATACAATACACAATTACATATACATTCGAATTAAAATCTGTATAATACTGAAATCAATACAAACATGGCTACATATAATATACCGGCATGGGAAAGTTTTTTGCTTCGTTGATGGCGAATATATATCTTGAACTTACGGCATGTGAATCGTTATTATGAAGTTTGGGTCTCTATCATTGTTTTATGATTATGATGATGAAAAACAAAGACCTCCAAATTGGGATCGTATAAAACACCTTGCTCAACCAAGGATCGTAAAGAAAAATGGCTCCTTCTACAAAGCGAAGTAAGTTACTATAAAATACTTAAATTACCGCAGCGTGTGTTTGGGCATTCTGTTAACATACATCTTTCTCAATTGGAGGACTGATACTCTCTTGTTTGATTTATAGGAACATATATTAAAGAGTTTTGCTGAGCAAAATGTTTATCTGTGAAAAATAAAAACGTGATACAGAAAACATAACCTCTTATTTCAGGAGACAGACAATGTAAAATTAATTACAAACACGACAAACAATTTCAGTTTAGCCTACCTAGCTCCTTAAAAAACAAATTTTCATATTTTTCGCTTTTCAAAGTTCGTTTTCTATACTTTTTGATTTCGATTTCTGATGGTTTCTTTAAAATTCGAATCTTCACAATTTTGTTCAATGTTCAGTTTCTCAAACTTATATAAATTCAATCATTTCAATTTCTGTCCATTTTCAGGTAATTTCGATATGGAAACTCTACCGATGCGACTGATCTTACAGCATAAATGTAAAGGAAAGCGGTCTTAAAATTAAAGATAAATTCCCAACTATACAAAATAAGTTTTAAAGCAAAATACCCAAATCACAGTAAATTTGATCATGTTGAATTCTGCAGAAGACATCTAGATAACTTATTTCTCTTCAATACAGATAAAAATCAACACAAATTGAAACACATGAAAATAACTTGAATTGGCTTATCATATTTGGACAGAGCTTTGCAAGAAGGAGATGATGCCTCGGTGGTTTATATTTTTCTAACTTTTGATACTATTTATATAATAATGTTGTGTTTTACATTGACTATGCGAAAATAGTAGCCAGGGTGATGGATAATAGTGCACGACCCGAAGGGGAGTGCACCATTGTCCATCACCCTGGCTACTATTTTCCATAGTCACTGTAAAACACAACATTAATATTATTATTATACTGACTGTTGACTATTTTGAGAATTATTATACCTCCTGTACGAAAGTCCTTTTATAGTAATACAATTCTATTTTCGCATAGTTTTTAAAAGAAATAGCGTTGACAGCACTATTGCAATAGTATGCATTGCTGTTGTGAAGACTATTGATTTCTACGTCAATCATCGTCAATCATCACATGCTGAAGGCGGAGTTTTGGTCTGACTGACAAGTGGGTGGTACTTAATCGCATGATCACCTGTGCAATTGATGTAATTGAATTGAAGTTACCCATAGAAAAGAGTGTCGTCTGCTACAGCTATAAGATTTTTTTTATATTTTGACAATATTTTTGTTGACTTTTCATACTGTGAAACATTTCATACAGAAAAGAAACTATTTGTCAATGGAACTTTTCAAAATAGCAAACAGTCGGTATAATAATAATAATAATGTTGTGTTTTACATTGACTATGGAAAATAGTAGCCAGGGTGATGGACAATAGTGCACTCCCCTTCGGGTCGTGCACTATTGTCCATCACCCTGGCTACTATTTTCGCATATATAAATAGTTCTGTTAAAAATGCTTTAAAATGTGAAAAGTCAACAAAAATACATTGTACTGTCAAAATAAAAAACAAAAAAAACAAAAACAACAAAAAAAACAAAAACAAAAAACAAAAACAAAACGAAAACAAACAAAAAAACAAAAAGATACAAAAAACACATATTAGCGCTGAAGCAGACGACACTCTTTCAAATGATGATTAGAAAGACAATTGCACAGGTTATCACGCGGATAAGTACCACCCACTTGTCGGTCAGATCAAAACTCCGCCTCCCGCACGTGATGATTGATGATGATTGACGTAGAAATCAATAGTCTTCACAACAGCAGTGCTTACTATTGCAATAGTGCAGTCAACGCTATCTCTTTTGAAAACTATGCGAAAATAAAACCGTTTTACTATAAATGAATTTTCTTACAGAAGGTATAATAATTTCACATAATGATTTTCGGGCTACAAAATATGACAATTTGATCATTCACACTAAATCTAATCCAAGGATAAGTATAAAATAACATTTCCATGAAATATATGAACAAGTGATGACCCTAAAGGATGTCTCGCCTGTCCCTGCTGGACTCTAAATTGATGTAAAATCTAAGTGAACTAATCAGAAAAGTGAACATGCTCACTAGACTGTGAAATTGAGGTCAAGGACAAAAGTCACCTGCCAGACTGACATGTACTACCCAAGACCAACCTACATACCAAATATTATCAACCTGCTACTTCTAGTTATTGAGAAATGGACTTAAGCAGAAANATGAACTTTCTTACAGAAGGTATAATAATTTCACATAATGATTTTCGGGCTACAAAATATGACAATTTGATCATTCACACTAAATCTAATCCAAGGATAAGTATAAAATAACATTTCCATGAAATATATGAAAAACGACAAGAAATCTTATCTCCCGAATATGATGTATTATTTCTATCCAATATTAACACGATCTCCCTCACAAAACTTTTGTCAATTTTACAGTCAAGATAACAGTAAAAATCCTGCATTGGCCGAAAACGGAATCGCACAAAAAAAAAATAGAGACAAACGTAAATAATGATAGGAATTCGGGATAGCCGGACTTGGTACCGGCACTATCAAATGCTAGCGTTAGAGTATCCAAACCTCCCCTTTCTCTATCCCGTTTCCCTATAGTATAATACACATACGAATAAAACCCCAATACAGGTAGACTACTAACTCTATGACCACTGTCTTGAAAAACTAAAGAATATGACAAAACTTAATTTAGAAAGATGGGTCAAAGAGTGCTTGTCGCTAAACCGCCGGCTGGCTCAAGGAACCTGTCACACTACGAAGAAAAATCAAACTTAAAACTTCCCGAACAATTTGGTAAAGAGTCGTCATGTATTTCAGTAGACATCGGCAGTCAGTAAATGTGTAAAATCTTCATGTTACTGGAATCCAAAGCCAATTTAAACGGATTGATATAGAATATCCCGTCGGTATCCACTATTGCGTAATGAGTATAATTTACGTCCCATTTCACTGGATTTTTTTTATCAGTTTGTGGTATTTTTTAACAACATTTGTAAACAAGTTGTAAATAATGCTCAAGTCGATAACAGCATAATTTTTGTTTTGTAGGCCGATATTTTACTACAGTTGTGGTCGACCCTCCATGATATGGGAATTAAAGCCTATGCAGCAATCGGCAAATGCGCGAGTTCAAGAGTTGTCCAAGGCAAAGGAAACACACAAAGACCACCGAGAAGACAGGTAAGTCGAGTTCATGGAGAAAATCGCGTAAAAAATAATCTCATATACCTAGCACAATTTACTGCACATTAAACGTAATTATCTTGCACAAAATACACTGTGAATTTTACAATGAAATCTAATAATCCCCGCACGAAATGCACATATAAAGCTCGTATATATAACTGACAAAATACTCTGTGCAATTTGTGAGACATGTTGTGATACAGTAATTATTAGAACCTTTTGACAACATTAGAAGCATTCTAAGATAACACATTACAAGAGACAATATTGAAGTCACAATTTAGTATATCGAAAACAATATCTTGGATAACTAGTTTCAGCAAAATACCCTTGCTTTTGGATGTCTTCCGAAGAAAAAAAAATAGAACTTTAAGGGTTCAATAAACCTTAAGAACCACGTCTGGGGCAAATATATGTGTATTTCACTTTATATCCCACTTCGGTTAACTGATTTGACACTATAGTGAACATCAGGTTTCAATACATAACAATGAAATCACATTCAGTTTATATGAAACAAAGGTTTGTTCAATAATTGTGTGAAATAAGGAAAAGGAATGCTTGAATTGCTTATTTCGTGTGTTTGCAACTGAGGATGAGGAAAGTTGCTTTTTTTAGACGGTGCACGTCCATACCGCTTTTAAAAACTGCCATTGCATTCAATATTAAATCTGTATTGAGAAAAAAATGTCATATGTAAAAGCAAAAATGTACAAAAATATATCTTTTGTCATATTGTCTTTCTATGTTAAATTTTATATTTGAACAGAAACAATGTGTACTGGAGGGATTATAACAAGTACATTGAACAGTAGGTTGAATGTGTATGCCAAGATTATATTATCTATTGCTACCTTATTTATAACAGTAGTATTTTAGTTTTAACACAAGATCTTGATGCCGTTTAAAAAAACCTTACTCGGCGATATCATTGTTAGGGAACTGAAAGTAATCATCCAATAAAGTTGGCAAAACCATAAACAACCCTATTATTGCTCGACAAAAATCGACATAACGTCACCACGAGAAAAAAATAGTAATGGTGCATTACATGATACCCCGCCACGTTTCACAAAATTTCAAAGTAAAAGGGAGTATAACTCAAGAATCAAATGTACCACTGAACCCAAAATTGCATTTGGACTGTGTTTTGTGGTAAACAACATACATACCAAGTTTGAAGGCAGTATGATATTTCATTAACAAGTTGTCCGTCCGAAACCCAATAATTTGCAAAATTTCAAAGTTTCAAGGGGCATAACTCTAGAACCCCTTGGACCTCTGAACCCAAAATTATACTTGGTCTGAGATTTATAATAAACAACTTACATATTAAGTTTGAAGACGGTATGGTATATTTCGTTCACAAGTTATCAGTCGGAAACCCTAAAACTCACAAAATTTCAAAGTTTTAAGGAGTATAACTCATGAACCCCTTGAACCCAAATCTAACTTGACATGAGTTTTGTGGTAAACAACTTACATACCAAGTTTGAACACAATATAACATTTCGTCCACAAGTTATCAGTCGGAAACCCACAACATTTCAAATGTTTCAAGGGGCATTACTCATGAACCTCTTGGACCTCTGAACCCCAAATTGAACTTGACCTGAGTGTTGTGGTAAACAACTTACATACTTAGTTTAAAGACCTTATATTATTTCGTTCACAAGTTATCAGTCGGAAACCTTCGGGGGATGGACGGACGGACAGACAGACCGACAGACAGACAAGACGGACGGACAGACGAACACACGACTGAGGGTATCACATAATACCTCGCCACTACGTGTGGTTGGGTATAAAAACCATAATTGTCCCCACTGAAAATGCAGAAAACAAATGAACATCATTAATTCAAATGATCTATCCGAACATAACAGACTCATTTTCGAGATTCAAAGAATATAAGGAGGCACACGAAGATTATAATTCTGAATTTCACTCAAAATTAATAACGATATTTTGATGTCTGTGATTCACCAAAATTCCTGATAAATCATACAGAAACCATAAAATCCGGTATGACAAAATCCATTGTGAATAAGAGATATTTCAACAATGTTTGATTCGAAGAGAAATTTATTCTTTTGACTTTAATTTGTTGTCACAGTATCAGTGAAGAGTTACACTCATGAATGCACAAGGAAAAGATACAAAGAGCTGCAGAGACCAGATCGCAAAAGAATGTAATGCGTTCCTATCTTTTCCTCGAGCGTGCAACATTAAACGTCATTCCAATATCTTAAGAGTCCGTATCATCCATGTACATCTTCATATGGTAAACTACCATAAGATCATATGAAAAATGAAAATCCACAGGAGAAAGATGCACTTCCAATGTCAAAATTGCAAAACATGAAAATATCTTGAATCTGACTACGCCAGTTTCAGTTCATTCATTACGCGAGAGCTATTTGCATTTGGACTCTAATAAGGTACAGTTATCTCCGTGACTACCTTATAGATCAGGTCATCAAACAATTCCGTCTTATGTCTCATAGGATAATTAAAAAAGGTCTTTCGTGAATATAAGTCCCTTGTGTGAAAAGGATATGGTCCGAACTGTGATTCAAGATTTTTTTACTGGTATGAACATTCTTTCTTTTCATTGTCTAAGAATTTTGATAGGAGTTGCTATTGAATTGCAAACAGTCACTACCACAATGGAAAGGGACGTTCGACGTCCCATAAAACCGGTTTAACCCATCATTTCTTTTGAAATGTTTGAACCAAGTCAGGAACGTCACGATTTACAATTTTCATGTTGTTTTACAGCTACTTTCTCTTTTTGCTCTTTGAATTTCAGCTCTTGACAATTCTGCTCGGAGATTTTGTCAATACCCTCATCTCCAAACAATGACAATGAATTTCACTGAAACAAATCCATTTATTCGGCAAAATATACGAGAAAAATCAGTATTTCGAGGTTTAAATTTGCCAAAACAATAATCAAAGTCTCCTCCATTTTGTTAACTCAAGATTAGGGTATATTCCCATTTCAAAGCAGAGTGTTTTTTCCAAACAACTTAGGAATTTCGAAATGACAAATAACTTATTATTATTTTTCATTGCTATAGTAACCTGATTAATCTTTAAATTAATATTTTGTTTTCCTTTTGTGTGTGTGTGTTTTACTTATTCTTCATGCTCTTTATTCGACTCATTTTCAGGTATGAGTGAGACAACAATGAAATAAGTTTCCTTCCATACATGAATTTTTGTGTGTCTGTTGGCTGAATTTGAATAAAAATAAATAAGCAAATACTGTTTTTACTACCACAGAATTGCAGCAGTATTACTTGTGCATTACAATAGTGCACAACCGTTATAATCATAATGAACCAAGGGATACAAATGATTCAAATGTAGTATCTTTACATTTCGAATTTTATCATCTAATCTTTGATTTTAAACAAATCTTTTTTGTAAATTTAAGACGGATTTATTATCCCCTCGCCCAACGGAGTTTTGGAGGGATAAAGCATTTCGCCGGTCCGTCCGTCATAAAGTTTAAGTCATGTATCTTTTGATCCCTCATGCATAGCTCTGTCCTTAGCTGAACTTTGGCTTCTCTATTTAGATGCTTTTGGTTATTTATTCTCTATCAGGTTTTACACGTGTTTGGTCATTGAACTTCCAAATGTTTTGGCTTTATCTGCACTGATGAGACATAAGTTGTCGAAATGCGGATATGCAGTAAAATAAATTAACAGTAACTTCGGTATTTTGTTATTTGAACAACAAGTCATATATGGATGATAATTTTGTACAAATGCCTCTTCAATAGTTCTTAAAGTTTGTATAAAGAATGGAGTTACCTTGACCTACATAATACATTTCATACATAAAGTTTGCGTTTAAAGTTCAGATCTGAAATACTACAGCAGGCAGAGGAATAACATATTGTCAGTGGGTGCATCTTGGATAGTCATGAAGTTCATGATAAGCGACATACATTTCATACCTGAGTAACTCAGGTTAAAGACTGCATTTTAGCCCAGATCTGAAAAACAGGGACAGATTGAGGAATGGTTTCTTAAAAGAATTTGGTCACTTTGAACTTTGATCTAAATTATATTTTTGGTCACTGTTACATTGATCTGTGGTCTACTATCTTCAAAATCAATCCTGATAGATCTGCATGTCTAAGTAAGATTTTTCAGCTATCACCAACAATCTTTTTTATTGATATTTAAAACTTTTGACCGCTGTGGATTTGTGACCTTTGATCTACTTTCTTTTAAACAAATGGAGGTCTTCCCTTCCAGTTTTCCATCAATTTGACATGAATGAGATGTAAAATTCGAGTTTTTATCCAGAGACTATAAACCTTTGTCCAAGTCTCAAAGTTTTTGTAGTGGTGCAACGCATGGATATATTGATGTGCTTACACGTCTGTGGAAATTTTAAATTGGCATTGCAATCAAAAAACGTTTCCCACAAAAATATGACTTTTAAGTTTGAACTTTTTATTTATAACGTCATACTTTTTATATATGTTATTTCCTGGTATAATTTATGTAATCTTCTGTTTTATAATTTAACCAGAAAAAAATAATGATGGAGGTACAAAAATAGTTTGATGTTACTGATTAATGCATACAGTTATCTATTTCAGGAGACAATTTTTATACAGCTGCGGCCGGAATACTCCTATCTGGCTGGTGTCCAAAGGGGCCATGCAATCTGAAGATCGGCCTCGGACACGACAACTTGCTGAACCAAAACAACCTCCAAAAGAATACGAAGGAGCACGTCAAATAGAAACTATTATCCCACCATCTGCGTTAAAAGCTGAGGCATCAGAAAGGGTTCAAAGTTTGTCTAACCCCAAAGTACGACCAGAAGGACCTTTCAGGGACCCACAGTGGCCTGTGAGTGCATACAATAGTTACAATTTATAAGTTTTGATACCTCGGGGTTTAGTTTCTGTAGAGCCCAAGGGTTTGATGAAAAAAAAAATATATACTAGTATCAATATTTAAATCCTAGAAATTTACCAAATCGAAATTGTTCATGTGTCCCTGCAGTGCGATTCATTTATCACTTTTGCTTATTACTGTGTTCCAACAGCATTCACTGTTAAGCCTACTTAAAACAAAGTAAATTACATTAATAATTATTTCAAGTTATGGTATCAGAAGTTAATCCATCTAAAACTTCAATAATGCCATGTTTTTTACTTATCTGTTTTTATGTTTTAGTTCAATTTTTCGACTATTACAAACTGAAGATGTATACATAACGAATACTTCTTATAAAACATTACGAACTGCATGCAGGATTGTTTGGAAGAAAAAATCGTGCCTGCAAACGTCCTCTCGACCAATTATTAAAGGAAAGATCAAAAACGATGATCGCTTCTTCAATCAAATGTTTCAAGTAACTATTGTAAGATAAGACATATCATTGGAAATATGATGTCAAAATAATTCGACCAACTGACTTCCCACAACTAAATGTCTTCTTCCGTTTCTTTGACCATTAATTACAAATATAATGTTGTAATGTGTCTTAATCGGTATGTTCCTGTATTTCATAGGTGGCATCATCTGCAAAGAATGCTTCTGCAACTGAAAGATGCAGTGAACTATCAAGAGCAAAATCCGTGCCAGAGGCTTACCTGAAACCACGGGACGAAAAGTGGGTTGTTTCAAGACCAGCTAGGCGTGCTACTGCCACACCAAGACTTCAGGAACTGGCATTGCCTGTTGTGCGGGATTCTATGGACCATGTGCAATTTAATCCCGATGCATTCTTAGTAAAACAAACTGCCTTAAAAGGCAGAATACCAGGACGTATAGAACAACTATCGAAGCCAAGAGATTAATGACTGTTATATTCCAAGGCGTAATCTATGTCTTTATAATTCAGTATTTTATATTTTATGAAATTACCATACAGTATTATGCCTAGTGTCATCAATGATTATGGAAGGAAAATGTTTTCGAGGTGCTATCTTTTTAGTTTATGGCGATTTGAGCCATGTTGGGTTTTTTTTGTGCTACTAGAAATCATGTATAGTGGGTTTTAAACCAAAGCACTAAATAAATAATGTTCATGGTTTTATTTCATATCTTGAGCAACACAGTTTGAGTAAAATCCTTTGGAAATATTTTTCTGATTTCATTAATGATGGTTTCCTCATACTTTTAAATTGTTGTATCAAAGAAACGACCTTGTACTGCCAACCCATTTTCTCAAGGTTTATACTGGCTTAAGATTTGACTGCTAGATTTATTCAATTCGCAGTAACTTCGGTATTTAGTTATTCAGTTCCAAAACTGCCATATGGAGTTTGCAGTAAAAGATTGTTGTTTTCCCTTTTCATCATTACTGCCTAATTTGAAAAATATCTTCATATATATACATTTATGCATATGAATCATTTGATGATTTACAGCGAATTGTTAAAACATTCTTCGCACATGGTTTTGGTAACATATTTTCACCAATTACTTTTTGTTATAGAGTTTTCTTGTGATTTGTTTTACTGATCAATAAAACTCATTCATGTTGAAGATATTGCCTTTTTTATAATACAAACATAAAAAGCAGCCACAGCCTGCTAAGCTCACCTCGTTGCGCAGCATTGTCACATGTTGCACATGTCAGTAAACAGGAATGGACTATAATCATTCTTTATAACAGATTCAATCATGCGTAAAATGTAGGTCAGAGACAGCATCNGAAGCATGCATCGCACATACCACTATGGTTGATGTGGGCCATGTCAGTAAGCGGGAATGGACTTTAACCATTCTACCTAACCAAGTCGCTCATGCGTAAAATGTAGGTCAGAGACAGCATCTGAAGCATGCATTGTTGTTGTCATCCCAAAATGCATACATACGACTATGGCTGATGTGGGCCATGTCAGTAAGCGGGAATGGACTTTAACCATTCTACGTAACCAAGTCGCTCATGCGTAAAATGTAGGCCAGAGACAGCATCCGAGGCATGCATTGTTGTTGGCATCCCAAAATGCATCATACATACCACTATGGTTGATGTGGGCCATGTCAGTAAGCGGGAATGGACTTAAACCATTCTACCTAACCGGACGCCGACGCCGATGCGGACGCCGACGCGGACGCTAGGGGTATCACATAAGCACCCCTCACTTCGTGAGGTGAGCTAAAAATGGTAGATGTCATGGTCGGCAAAAATAAAAGGAAGCATAATTTACCGTTTTTCAAGTTTGTAATCAAAATGAGAAACCGGGTAATAAATGCAAGATATTGTTCCTAACCAATGCAGAAACACCAATACCTTAAAAACAGGAGGTCATATTTATACAGAGACAAAACATATTTTTTCAATTCACGATCTGGCAATTTGTTTACAAATAAGTGCAAATAAACAAATCCCTTAGACCTGAAAAGGGGACAGACGGTATTCTACCTAACCAAGTCGCTCATGCGTAAAATGTAGGTCAGAGACAGCATCCGAAGCATGCATTCCAGTCGTCATCCCAAAGTGCATCAGGCACACCAATATAGTTGATGTGGGGCATGTCAGTAAGCAGGAATGGACCTTAACCATTCTTCCTAACCGGATGCGGACGCTAGAGGTATCACATAAGCCCCCTCACTTCGTGAGGTGAGCTAAAATTGTTTAAATCTAGTTATGGTGTAAAGCATTTAGGAGGTGATCAATATTTTTGCCAACAAAAACCAGAAGTTACGATTTAACAACAATGCTGTATTTATATCCTTTATGAATAAGTTTGTTCAACGGATTAATAAGTTTTGAAGCACAATTTTTAGCCTATTTGACACCATAAACATTAGAGAAATTTCATTACAACACTTTGAAAACAACTTTTCAAGAGGATTACAATGAAAAAAGTGTCTCTCCAACAGTTTGACTTCAAAATATCTATGCTTAAAATTTTTTCTTGAAAAAAAAAAGAAAATTGCAGGAGAAATCAACGAAAGTCAAAGTCGAATTATCTCCCCTTCCTGATTTCAAACAATGATCATATTCTTTCATGCACATCTGCATATAGTGCTCTTCCTTTGTTTTATGTTTCATCAAAACCCTTCAA
>MJUU01069286.1:25608-50264 GCA_002080025.1 Modiolus philippinarum | reverse complement strand
TATCTAACAATAAAATGATATATTATAGTTGCAGGCGTATATATTTCTTCTCAGCGACAGGCGTTAGCTATGTACATACGCCTGCTATTTTTGAAGTCGGAAATATCCTATATTTATGATAGATTTCCCATAAAATTTATTAAAAACCCTTTTAAATGTTTAATTTTACACAAATATATCAATATCTAACAATAAAATGATATATTATAGTTGCAGGCGTATATATTTCTTCTCAGCGACAAGCGTTAGCTATGTACATACGCCTGCTATTTTTGAAGTCCGAAATATCCTATATTTATGACAAATTTCCCATAAAATTTATTAAAAACCCTTTTAAATGTTTAATTTTACACAAATATATCATTATCTAACAATAAAATGATATATTATAGTTGCAGGCGTATATATTTCTTCTGCAGGCGTATTTTAAACCGGCAGGCGTATGCAGGCGTATTTAAGTGCGACCCCCTTTTGAGAAGAAAATTGGTGAAAGTATGTTCCCTACTGACGGCCATCTTGGACCTGAAAACACCTACAGTACATGCGACTGTGGCCAATTCTGTTTCAGTTGGCCCAGTATTTTACTTCTACCTCTACTTCTACTTCTTATCAACCATCTTCAGTACATTGAAGTTTCTGCCAATTTGGTACTGCGCAATGCTTATACCTAAGTCGAACTTGAATAAATGTTGTTTTTTTTGTTTTTGTTTTTTTTTTCATAAGATAAAACTATGTACAAGTGAATGTGAAGCTAATAATTGATGGCTGATACAGCTGTTTTGAATGACTCATTTAGTCACTCATCACAGTGTTCAGTGGGAGGTTATTCTGATTTCGTATGGTGCGAGGGAAACAGATTGCTGTCTTAATACAAGGCGAGTTTGTGGAATTTGAAATGGAAGGACAATGTGTGCATGTTTCTGGAGAATCTTGTTGGTGGTATTAGTCGGTCAGTTTTGGAGATGGCTACTAATTCATTTGTAATTTTGTACATGAGGGTAAGTCTGCTGTCTGTTCTACGATTTGCTAGACTACGCCAGTTTAGTGTTTCAGTCATGTTTGTTACACTTGAGGTGTTATGGTAATGGTTTGTAACATATGCAGCTCTAAGTTGTACCTGTTCTATTTTTGGGATATTGTCTTTTGTGTAGGGATCCCTGGCATACTGAACAAGCATACTCCAAGGATGGTCTAACTAATGATTTTTATGCTTGTTCTTTCACCTTAATCGAACTTAATTAATTTTAAGAGCAGAAAATCATTGAAAAGGCGTTTCCTTTAAGTCCCAGGTTCCCCACTGGTGACCATCTCGGATAAAGCATGAACATGAACATTTTTAAACACCTTTTTACAGGGGACTGCATGCATCCAAGGACTATTTTGTCCAAATTTGGTTTCAACTGGCCCAGTAATTTCAGAGTAGATGTCTGAGTACTTTTATATTAGAACCAATCTTTAAACTATTTTGCTGTCTTTGATAAATGGTAAACCAGACAGAACAACACCTTTTCAAAGAGGGGAATAAACAATGCAAGGACTATCATGGCCATTTGTTTCTGACCAGTAAGTATAAAAAAGAGGAGAATACATTTTTAATATGTTCCCTTTAGCTCCAATGTTCCCAATTGGTGGCCATCTTGGATAAAGTGTGAACATGAAAAACACCCTTTTTCACAAGGACCATGCACCAAAGGACTATTTTGACCTTTATGGGTATTTGGATTTTCTTCAAAATAGGCATGTGGGTAGATCATGACATGCTAATTATTTTTGCAATTTAAACTTAGCCTCTTTCTCAAACTGTTTTTGAAATATAAGACAAAATATATGAAAAAATGAAAAATTTGACCAATAAAGGGCAATAACTGGGGTATTTGGATTTTCTTTAAAATGGGCATGTGGGTAGAATAGCTCTTGATATGCTGATAATTTTTGCAATTTAAACTTAACCTCTACCTGTTATAATTTTTTTTAATGAAAAATAAAAAAATATCAAAATTTGGAAAATTTTACGGAAAAAGGGCAATAACTCTAATTTGGGTCACCAGATTTTCTCCAAAATTGCAGGGTGGATATATCATGTTGAACATTTTTGCAATTAAACTTTGCCTCTATCTCAAACTAATTTTTAAATACAGGATGAAATATATAAAATTACGAAAAATTTGACAAGTAAAGGGCAATAACTCCTATATGTGTATTTGGATTTTCTTCAAAATGGGCATGTGGGTAGATATTGATATGCTGAATATTTTTGCAATTAAATTCAGCCTCTATTTCAAACTGTTTTTCAAATACAGGAGGAAATATTTAAAATCACGAAAAATTTGACCGATAAAAGGCAATAACTCCTATATGGGTATTTGGATTTTCTTCAAAATAGGCATGTGGGTAGATATTGACATGCTTAACGTTTTGAAATTTAAACTTAGCCTCTACCTGAAACTGTTTTTGAAATATAAGACAAAATATATAAAATCCCGAAAAATTTGACCAATAAAGGGCAATAACTCCTAATGGGTATTTGGATTTTTTTCAAAATGGGCATGTGGGTAGATTTTGCTATGCTGAACATTTTTGCAATTAGACTCAACCTCTATCTATTATAGTTTTTTAATAAAAAAATTTAGAAAAACATCAAAATTTTGAAAATTTTATGGAAAAGGGCAATAACTCTAAATTGGGTCATAAGATTTTCTTTAAAATTACAAGGTGGGAAGATCTTGACATGTTGAACATTTTTGCAATTTAAACTTGGCCTCTATCTCAAACTGTTTTTGAAATGCAGGACGAAATATATAAAATTACAAAAAATCTGACCAATAAAGGGCAACAAATCCTACATGGGTATTTGGATTTTCTTCAAAATAGGCATGTAGGTAGATATGCTGAACATTTTTGCATTTTAAACTTAGTTTCAATCTCAAACTTTTTTTGAAATATAAGAAAATGTATATAAAATCACAAAAAAATTTACAATAAAGCACAATAACTCCTATATGAGTGTTTGGATTTTCTTCAAAATGGGCATGTAGGTTTATCTTGATATGCTGAACATTTTTGCAATTTAAACTTAACCTCTATCTATTATAGTTTTTCTAATAAAAAAATAAAACACATCAAAATTTTTAAATTTTATGGAAAAAGGACAATAACTCTAAATTAGGTCACTAGATTATATTCAAAATTGCAGGGTGGGTAGATCGTGACATGTTGAACATTTTTGCAATAAAAGTTTGTCTCTATCTCAAACAGTTTTTGAAATACAGGACGAAATACATGTATATAAAATCACAAAATTTGAAAAATAAAGGGCATTAACCGCTATATGGGTATTGGGATTTTCTTCAAAATGGGCATGAGGGTATATCTTGATATGCTGGGTATATCTTGATATGCTGAACACTTTTGCAATTTAAACTTAACCTCTTTCTGTTATAATTATTTTAATAAAAAATAAAACTAGAGAATGTGTCTGTAAGACATGGATGCCCTGCCAAAATATTTATCGCAAAGGATAACCTCATATTAAAATGTAGGTAAAAAGCACATAACTGTCATTAATTTGGGCAGTACTCATCAAGGCAATTAATTTGATGAAATATCATTGTCCTATAATGTGTAGTTGTTAAGAAATGGACTTAAAGGCAAACTTTAACCAAATTCACCGAAGCATAAAATGTAGGTCAAAGCCACCTTATTGTTAATGATTTGGGTACCCCGGTAGTACTCGTCAAGGCAAGTACTTTGTTGAAATATCATTGTCCTATAATGCGAAGTTGTTAAGAAATTGACTTAAACGCAAAACTTAACCAAAGTCATTGAAGCGTAAAATGTAGGTCAAAGCAATCTTATTGTCAATGATTTGGGTAGTACTCATCAAGGAAATTACTTTGATGAACTATCATTGTCCTATAATGTGTAGTTGTTGAGAAATGGACTTTAACGCAAAACTTAACCAATGTCACTGAAGCGTATAATGTAGGTCAAAGCAACCTTATTTTCAATGATTTGGATAGTACTCATCAAGGTAATTAATTTGATGAAATATCATAGTCCTATAATGTATAGTTGTTGAGAAACATAACTTAACCAAAGTCACTGAAGCCTAAAATATAGGTCAAAACCACCTAATTGTCAATGATTTGGGTAGTACTCATCAAGGCAATTAATTTGGTGAAATATCACTGTCCTATAATGTATAGTTGTTGAGAAATGGACTTTAACGCAAAACCTAACCAAAGTCACTGAAGCATAAAATATAGGTCAAAGCCACCTAAATGTCAATGATTTGGGTAGTACTCATCAAGGCGATTAATTTGATGAAATATCTTTGTCCTATAATGTATAGTTGTTGATAAATGGACATAAAGCTGAACCAGAGTCACTTAAGCATGAAATATAGGCCAGAGAGTCAAACTACTTAGTGAACTATGTAGTACAATCAAAGATCTATCTACTGACCTTTTATCATTGTAATACCTCTTACAGTTTCTGAGAAATGGACTTAAACGCAAAACTTAACTGGAAATACGGTCGTACGGATGGAAGGACGGACAAGGGTAACACTATATGCCCCTTCCACATTCGTGGGCGGGGCATAAAAACATCAAAATTTTGAAAATTTTATGGAAAAAGGGCAATGACGCTAAATTTGGTCATCAGATTTTCTTCAAAATTGCAGGGTAGGTAGATCTTGTCATGTTGATCATTTTTATCCCAGTCAGATTTTTGATATCTGTAACAGATTTTGAGTTACTTGCCAAAAACAGCAATTTACCCCTATGTTCTATTTTTAGTAACAGTGATCATGTTGTTTGGTTTTCAGACTCTCGGACGACATACCCTGGTGATGATTCAGACCAAGTTTGGTTTAAATTGGCACTGTAGTTTCATAGGAAAAAATTTGGGAATGAAAGTTTATAACTGACAGACTACGGACACCAAATGATGGCAAAAGCTCACCTTGGCTATAGCCAAGTGAGCTAAAAATCAATAGGATACTAAAAGACACCTAAAACAAATATCAGAAGGATACCAAAAGACATCTTAAACAATTATTAGTAGGATATTGAATGACACCCAAAACAAAAATCAGTACAATACTAAAAGACACCTGAAACAAATATCAGTACATGTAGGATACTTAAAGACACCAAAACAAATATCTGTAGGATACTAAAAGACACCTAAACAAATATCAGTAGGATACTAAGACACCCAAAACAAATATCAGTAGGATACTAAAAGACACCCAAAAACAAATATCAGTAGGATACTAAATGACACAAAAAACAAATATCAGTAGGATACTAAAAGACATCTAAAACAAATATCAGTGAGATACTAAAAGACATCTAAAACAAATATCAGTAGGATACCAAGACGCCCAAAACAACAAAATGGCAGCCAAATATACCCCCCCGCTCATTGAATCCTGAATCGATATGTTAAGTGCAAATTTAAGTTGGTGCGGTCACAACACAGATGTGGACACAGTACAAGTATGGACACAATACAACTATGGACACAATTATATAACCCTCAAGAAAGAACTTTTCACAAGGGTTCCACTGAAAATACTCTTGTCAATATCAGACAATAACAAATTCACCCTTTTTAAGCCCATTTGACATTTTACACAAAAATCATAAGCATTAGAGAAATTTCATTACAATACTTTAAAAACAACTTTTCAAGAGGATTAGAATGAAAAAAGGTGTGTATCTCCAACAGTTTGAGTTCACAATATCTACGCTTTAAATTATCTCTTTGAAAAAAAAGATCATTGCAAAAGGAATCAATGAGGGTCACAGTCATATTATCTCCCCTTCCTGGTTTCGTACAGTAATTACATTCCTTAATGCTCATTTTCATATAGTGTTCTTCCTTTGTCTAAAGTTTCATCAAAATCCTTCAAGTGGTTTAAGAGGAGTTGTGTTTACGCGGTACCCCATACACAGGGAATCAACGAAAAGTCAAAGTCAAATTATCTCCCCTTCCTAGATTCTGACAATAACTATATTCCATCGTGCACATCTACATATAGTGTTTTTCCTTTGTGTAATGTTTCATCAAAATCCTTCAAGAGGTTTAAGAGGAGTTGCGCTTATGAGGTAACCCATACACAGGGAATCAGCGAAAAGTTCAGGTCAAATTATCTCCCCTTCCTGGTTTCCGACAATAATTATATTCCTTCATGCACATCTACATATAGTGTTCTTCCTTTGTGTAATGTTTCATCAAAATCCTTAAGTGGTTTAAGAGGAGTTGCGATTACGAGAAGTGTGGACAGACAGAAAGACAGACGGAAGGAGAGATGGACGGACAGACAGACAGACAGACAGACAGGGTGATTCCTATATACCCCCAAACTTTGTTTGCGGGGGTTATAAATATCAATAGGATACTAAAAGACGCCCAAAAAATATATCGGTAGGATGCTAAAAGACACCTAAAACAAAGATCAGTAGGATACTAAGACACCCAAAACAAATACCAATGTGATACTCTAATACACCTCAAACAAATATCAGTAGGATACTAAGACACACAAAACAAATACCAATGTGATACTCTAAGACACCTCAAACAAATATCAGTAGGATACTAAAAGACACCAAAACACATATCCTTAGGATAATACACACCAGACCTGTTCCACAACAGGTACAACTATAATTAATACCATTCTACTATCAATTGTATGAGGACTAGATTCCTTTAAATGATTAATAATAACATAAATTCACATTTTTTTCTTTTATTTGGTATTCAAAATACCTTAAATATATAAAAACTTGTCATTTTACAATTGTTACATTGGTGAATCACAATTTGGTAAAAAACGAAGAACATAATAATTGATATGTATAATTTGCATTGACATGATTTAGCATGGATTCTTAGTTTTCAGTAATTATTTCATTAGCATTGTAAATATTACCATAACCTTTACATTTTTCAATAACTACTGAAAGTCACAACTTTATTTCTTCAACACATTTACTTAATGGAGTATGAACTTCAGATTTCAGAGGTATTGAATATACAGTGGAACTCCCGAAAACCGGCCACTCTAAATACCAGATCCCTCTATAAACCAAACGATATGTTTCGGTCTGGAATTATTACCGATATAAATAAGTCTGAAAACCCGCCCCTCTGAATTCCGAATTCCAGCCATATACAGAGATGAAATTGTGATTGATAGAAAAAAAATGGAAATCCACTACACTGGAAGCAGTTATATAGTAAAAGAAACAAATTTAATGGAGCAGCATGAAAGCAAAAAAGCGGAAATCCGCGGATCCGCAGAAAACTTTCATCACTGCATATAGATTGGTCCCAAACGTATATTTTCTTTTAAAATTCAACTATGAAAATCGGACGAATTTTTTCGCAGACAATAAAATCGACCAAATTTATTCAACAAGTCACATTTCTCTTGCAATCATCATTGATCAATAACCTCATTTGAAAAGATTACTCAAAATTTGGCTGAAATTTACAAGAATGCAGGAAAAATATACTGAAATAATTACTCACAGCCTACACTGACCTTACAGATCATATGTTAAACTTCCTGCATAAGTGTTAGGATTGAAAAGGGCGGATTTCGGAACCTCTTAAAACTGGCCGATTTCCTTGGTCCCAACAGAGGCCGGGTTTAGGAGGTTTCACTGTATTTGGGTTTTATCCATTCAAACAGGGTTAAATGTTTTTGCCAATGAATCATGTTTTTGTCTTCATGGGTTACCTTAAAATGCATAAAATAAACAATGTATAAAATTTAATCAACTTCCAATTATATTTTCATATATTTCAAGTTATTTAGGCAGCTAATGGAAAATGAAAGAAAAATCTTGAGGGAACAGTTTCCTGCCAAAATCTTGACGTCTTATATATAAAAAATTCATGCACAGATTTTCAAAATTTTTTGCTCATGTTGTTCTTTTAGCAAAGTGTTTCAAAACAAATGACAAGAGCTTTCATTTTAAGTACAAATTTTCTGAGACTCACATTTTCTCAAGCATGTTCTTTCTTCATATTTTTACAGCAAAAATAGTAAGCCTTTCATTTAGAAATGTTTCCAAAAACGTTCAGTTAACTAGAATGAAAAAGAGAGTGAGATCATGTTATTTTTTATATAAAATATATCAATATAAATAAGTTATACTGCATAAAACATTTAGTCAAAACTGTATGCTTTTGAATGTGAGAAACCCTACCAACCTTACTTAGGTTGTATTGTAAAGAAAGGCTATAACAAGAAAATTCCTAGATTATCATCCAACCTTTCCAGGACTTTAGGGCATTCAGGCAAATATTATTTTTTCACTGATTATACTGAAAATTTCTGTAAATTTTGAAGATAATGACAAAAAATTAGCAAAACATCAAAAATCAAAACATTTTGACAGTGCTGAAAAAATGGTTGGGGAGATAATGAGAATCTAGGATTTTTTTATTACAGGCTAAGGTAAAAAACTGATAAAAAAAATTTCTTTGTGACGAGTTTTAATTTTTTTAAACTACCGTACATCACCTGAATGCTTTTATCATGACATTATTAGAACATTCAGTTGTCCGTTATTATGGTGTTTTATAGTGACAATATAAATCATAAAATTTCAATCATAAATTTCAGTGATTTGTTGTGAGGTAGCCGACATTAACTTTAAGGTTACTGATCTTGGAAAACCATACAGGAGTTTTACATACCACAGTCTCAATAAACTGCTGCACCAAGAGCGCATGATACACCCGTCCACTGTCATCTTGAACTTTATGGCATTGTTGGACCACAACAAAATTTTGATTGAAAAACATCAAACAGAATATGTGCCTTACTAAGATGTAACCATTTAACAAATATCAAATTAATATACATAGAAAGGTGCAAAAAATGAATTTTCAAAAAATATTAAGTCCAAGGGCCATATTTGTCTACAAAAATCATTCAACAGGAACCAAATTTATACTTCATCAGTAATTTATAAACATACAACCATATACTATATATCAAATCAACATATTTAGGCATTGTAAAGAAAATGTGCAAAACTGGTGTTTTTAAAAAATTTACTAAGTTCAAGGGCAGTTACTCCATACACAATCAGGACTAAACTAAATCTTGATCTGTATCTCACCTAGATATACTCATACTCCAAATATCAAATCAATATGTCAAGCGGTTACAGAAAAAAACTCTGGACACCTATATTTTTCAAAATTTCACCAAGTCCAAGGGCCATAACTCTTTATAAAATTAACCGACCGGAACCAAATTCGAAGTTGATCTGTATCTCACCTAGATATACTCATATACCAAATATCAAATCAATATGGTAAGCAGTTACAGAAAATAACTCCAGACACCTATATTTTTCAAAATTTCACTAAGTCCAAGGGCCATAAATCTGTATAAAATCAACTGACTCGAACCAGATTCACACTTAATCTGTATCTCACATAGATATACTCATATACAAAATATAAAATCAATATGTCAAGCGGTTACAGAAAAAATCTCCGGAAACCAAAAGGTTAGCGGACATACAGACAGACGGACGGACAGACGGAGGGTATACTATAATACATCCGTCTTTCGACGGGTGAATAAAAATTAGAACTGAATAACTTAATTATTAAACAAAAGTCTATTGGATTCATATTTGTGTCACTTTGTATTCACATTTAAATCATTACCCCCAAAAAAACAAGTGTAGATCGTATTGCAAGGCAATACAGAAGTCCCCTACCGGTGGAACAATTCTTTGTTATACCAGCAAAAATAGTTAAAGAAGAAAAGTTTTCCCGAGCCCAAGGCCCATAACTCCATCAAAAATCAATGGACCCAACCCATAATCAAACTTGATCTGTAACCCGTAGTGGTTGATTAACAATGCAAATTAATATCAGCTTAATATCTGAAACAGTTTCCAAATAAAGTCTGGAAAACCTATATTTTACCAAAATTTTCTATGTCCAAGGCACATAACTCCGTCCAAAATCAATGAACCAGAACCAGACTTGAACTTGATCTGTAACTCATAGTGGTAGACTCACATACCAAATATTAGCTTAATATCTGGAACAGTTTAGAAAAAAAGTCTAGAAAACCTAAATTTTACCAAAATCATAGTGGAAGACTCACATACCAAATATTAGCTTAATATCTGGAACAGTTTAGAAAAAAAGCTGGAAAACCTAAATTTTACCAAAATTTTCTAAGTCCAAGGCCAATAACTCCATCCAAAATCAATGAACCAGAACCAAACTCGAAATTGATCTGTAACTCATATTGGAAGACTCACATACCAAATATTAGCTTAATATCTGGAACAGTTTAGAAAAAAAGTCCGGAAAACCTAAATTTTACCAAATTTTCTAAGTCAAAGGCCCATAACTCCATCCAAAATCAATTGACCGGAACCAAACTCGAACTTGATCTGTAACTCATAGTGGTAGACCCACATAGCAAATATAAGCTTCATATCTGAAACAGTTTAGAAAAAAGTCCGGAAAACCTATATTTTACCAAAATTTTCTAAGTCAAAGGGCCATAACTCCGTCCAAAATCAATCAACTGGAACCAAACTCGAACTTGATCTGTAACTCATGGTGGAGGACTTACATACCAAATATTAGATAAATATCTCTTATAGTATGGGAAAAAAGTCCGGAAAACTGAGTGTGACGGACTGACAGACTGACGGACTGACGAGGTGCAAACCTAAAGTCCCCTTCGGCATTTCTCATAGGGTCCCTATATTAAACTATGTTCCATGTTGGCGGCCATCTTGGTTGAGGCACGAACGTCAAAAACTTTAAAGGGGACAAGCCAACGACTATTGTGACCAAGTTTGGTTGAATTTGGCTTGGTAGTTTCAGAGGAGAAAATCTTTGGATGCCTTTCCCATAGGGTCCCTATGTTAAACTATGTTCTCTGCTGGCAGCCACCTTCAATGAGGTATGAACATGAAAATCACAAACTTTCAAGGGGACCACCTAAAGACTATTGTGATCAAGTTTGGTTCCAATTGGCTCAGTAGTTTCAGAGAAGAAGATCTTTGAATACATTTCCAATAGGGTCCTATGTTAAACTATGTCCTGTACTGACGACCATCTTGGATGAGGTACAAACATAAAAAACGCAAACTTTAAAGGGGACCAGCCAAGGACAATTGTATCCAAGTTTGGTTCCTATTGGCTTATACTGGTTTCAGGAGAAAAGAATTCTGAATGTATTTCCCATAGGGTCCCTATGTTAAACTATGTTCCCCGCTGGTGGCCATCTTGGATGAGGTACAACCACAAAAATCACAAACTTTAAAGGAGACCACCTGCGGACTATTGTGACAAATTTGGTAAACATTGGCTCATTGGTTTCAGAGGAGAAGATCTTTGAATGCATTTCCCATAGGGTCCTATGTTAAACTATGTTCCCTAGTGGTGGCCATCTTGGATGAGATGCTAATCTGCTGGACATATGTAGAAATTGTAGTTCTGGAAAAGCTCAACACTTTTGTAATTCACATTTAACCTCCATCTCAAACAGTTTTCGAAATAAAAGTAAAAATGTTAAAAAATCGTGAAAATTCAAAGAAAAAGGGGCCATAACTCCTATGTGGGTCGTCAGATTTTCTTCAAACTTGCATGAAATGTGGATCTTACTATGCTGACCATTTTTGTAATTTAAACTTTATGTCTATCTTCTACCATTTTCAATATATTAGACTAAAAGTAACAAAAAAACCAAAAATTTTACGGAAAAGGGGCAATAACTCCAAGATGGTTTATCGGATATTCTTCAAAATTGCAGGACTGGTAGATCTCATCATGCTAATCATTTTTACTCCATCAAATTTTTGATATCTGTAAGGTTTTTCGAGTAATTTGCAAAAAACGGCAATTTACCCCATGTTCTATTTTTAGTAACAGCGGCCGTGTTGTTTGGTCTACGGAGATAAAAATCACAAACTTGAAAGAGCATACCCTAGTGATGATTCAGGCCAAGTTTGATTAGTATTGGCCCAGCAGTTTCAGAGGAGAAGATCTTTGAAAAAAAGTTAACAGGCGGACGGACGGACGACGGACGCCGAGTGATGGCAAAAGCTCACATGGCCTTTGGCCAGGTGAGCTAATAAACGAGCTATAGCAAAATCTAGATTTTAACATATTGGCCTCTGTGACCTTGACCTTTGACCTCACCTTAATGAAATTTACATAATGCTGTTCAGCTTCATATTACCAATATACAGGCCAAATATGAATGTCCTATCACGTCTGGTTGAAAAGACATAGGCAATTTAAAGTTTTTGTTTAAGTTTTCAAATTTGCACTCAGTGACCTTGACCTTTGACCTGACCCAATTTTTTTTGGTGAATTTTTAGTAAGCTCTATCAGATCTATTTACATATATAATATCATGCCTCTAGCATTTGTTATTTAGGAGCTATAGTAAAATCAAGATTTTGACCTTTTGACCTCTGTGACCTTGACCTTGAATCTGGCCTTAATGAAATTTGCATTAAAGTGTTCAACTTTAAATTATCAATACAAATACCAAATATGAAGGGCTTATCAAATCTGGTTCAAAAGTTATGAGACAGGTTAAGGTTGTGGACAAACAGACACACATACATGTATATGTACATACATACATACAGACAGGGCAAAAACAATATGCCCCGATCTAAAGATTCGGGAGCATAAAAATATGCAGTAGTTGCCTTCATATAAATGACTGAATTTTAAACAGCTATGAAAAGATAATGATTGTTACAGGTTACAGAAAATAAAAAATCAGTAAGAAACCACATATACTTGTAACTCTAAAGATTTGTTTTCTACAAAGAATACCAAATGGCCTTGGTACCAGTGCCAGTACCAAGTCCAGCTGTCCCGAGTTCCTATTGTTGTTTACGTTTGTCTTTTTGTGTTTTTCCTGTGTAGTTCCTAGCAGATAATGGCATGTGATTATAATTTTCAGTCATTGTAGATGTTTTCTGTTGTCCCTTTTATTTCATTTATAGTCAAAATAAGAAAATATGATTTACACAATAGTCTCATAATGTTGCCCATAGGACATTAAATGACAAAGTTTTGTTTTGAGAAACTCCAGACATGATATATGATCTAAAATCAAGTATGAGGTTCATTGCTTATTAAAATTTTAGTATACCTTCTAAAGGCGTGGGTTAACTAGATGATCCCTTAAACTTGAGTTAACTCTGAAATGGGAATTGTGATGATAATGAAAATACAGTGCACCATAATTATATCCCCTCCTTCAGGACAAGAAAAAATTTGGTGATAAGGGAGGGTGGCCATATATTGAGGAAAAAAATTATATAGATACTATGCAACTTTGTGAAAAATGGGCCTTGAAAATGGATGGCAATAAGCGAGTGACCACCTTTAAAAGGAATAGTATAGTGATGAAGCACTGTACATTGGTTAGTATGGAATACCAAAGGACACTTCCAACCAATATTGGTTCTTACTATTTCAAAGTAATTGCTTGATTGGAAATTAATAAAACATTTCCAAAAGGGTCCTATAAGGAACTGAGTCTAAATGCAGTAGACCTCTTAGATGGAAGGAGGACATGACCAATCATTTAATGGACCACAAAATTTAAACTACTGTAAAATTTGGATGCATTGTAAAAAGTAGGAGGAAAATTCATAATAATTGGTCAACTGGAACTTTAGTTATAAGACAGAATAGAAATGTTTGGTATTTTTGTAAAATTTGGTGTGAAATCAAAACCAGTAAAGTTACTTTAACCTTAAGGAAGTGAAACAGAGATTACATTTGTACATTTTAAAGACCAATATGGCCAGATTGATTTTTAAATATTGAATCATAAAATGTTAAAAGTTTTGAATAAAAGAAAAAAAAAAACATAAATGAAACAATCCCATCAATTATGATGTAAAGCTTCAATGTACATTTAATGACTAGTTGATATCACCAATAGGTATCTCTGCTGAAAAAGAACAATAAAGAACAGTAAAGTACCAAAGTCAGGAAAAATGGGGGGGGTGGAATCATTGTTATTTCTTAAATGCGAAGTGCATATATTCAATATATATACAAACAACAAATATTCGGTAAAGTTTCAATGATCTTAGACTACAATACAGGTGTGGACACAGTACAAGTGTGAAAAAAAAAACAAGTATAGACACAATCATAAAACTTCAAGATATAATGGGAAAAAAATCAAAGTTATGATAAATTAGGAAGTTGGAAAGTTAGGGACTTGAAAAGGAGAGACACTCTACAAATCGTCATACCAAAGCTTCAGACAAAATATCAAATCATTACTACATACACAAACTGAGAAACCCTTGACAAAAATTTTCAATTTATTGTAATAATGGGAAAAATCAAAGTTTTTTGTTAACAGGAAGTAGATGAGTTGCAATGAAAAGGGGAGACAAAGTACAGCTATTCAGACCAAATATCAAATCATTACTACATACATAAGCTGACATATAATTGCTGAAAATTTTCAATATATGGCTATAATGGGAAAAATCAAAGTTTTGGTCATACCGGAAGTAGATGAGTGACAGACTTGAAAAGGAGAGACACGGTACAACTATCATACCAAAGCTTCAGACCAAATATCAAATCATTAATACATTTACAAGCTGACAAATCCTTGAGGGAAATTTTCAGATATGACTATAATGGAAAAAATCAAAGTTTTCGTCAAACAGGAAGCAGATGAGTGACAGACTTGGAAAGGGGAGACATGGTACAACTCATAATACCAAAGCTTCAGACCAAATATCAAATCATTACTACATACACAAGCTGAGAAATCCTTGACAAAAAATGTTCCGGACAGATTGACGGGTAAAACAGTATACCCCAAAGGACTAGGGGAATAATAATTCCATATAGTCCAGGGCAAATCTTCAATATATACATGTATAATGTTTAAAAAACCTGAGTTTGGACTGAAGGATTAGATGTAACAAAATAGGTATTTTCTCCTGCTTCTCATTCAACATTCATCATACTATAAACCATGATTTGCACAATGTGCAATCCAGACAAACATAAAATGTGTATAAATCAATGAAGCTTAAAAACAACAAACATATGAAAATGTAAACAAACAATAACAGTAACTGTATCAGTAATAGTGTTACTTATGTGGAGCTATACTTAACTCCTTGTTTGATATGAATAATAAAAATTTTAAAAAACATTCTTTATCGATAAATTCACAGTACATGAGAATATCACAGTTTAAAAAAATATTTAGACTTCTCTATTATAAAAAATTCAAATGGTACATCTACTTTATATCATGAATAACTTGTCATTAACTCCAGCTATGATAATTTTTCCTTCACATTTTTCTTTCATTTCTAAAATTTTGACACTATCTAATATGGCAACAATAACTATGAATGGGACTGGTAACCAGTAGTAACTGGTAAATTTTGTGACCTTTTTATATAATTCTCTTGCCAGTTCCAGTCACCATGTAAACAATCCAACCAAACAAACAGAGTGCTGCTGTCTGGTTAAATACTGCTGCCCAACTCTTTGTAGCTTCCAGAGTCAAACCAGCCATGTATACTCCAACAAAACCTGTAATGACAAGATTTGAACTAAAGGCTAACATTCTGAGACTATATTCCTCTTCCTATATAAGCTTATATTCAAATGTTAAAATAAAAAATAGAGCAGTGCTCAAGGTCCCCCGCCTTAGAGTTGTATGTTAGATGAATGGAGTTTTTTTTACCTGTTGCCAGCTTTGAGTGCAATATCCTCAAAAGCTGAAAGATACAACAAAAATTTGTTGGCATTTTCATGAAAGCATTCAAGGAAAGGAATCCAACGGGGAAAATCCCATCGCATTGGATAATAAGTAAAAATTTTACACAAAAACCAAAATGGCATNTTGACCTTTGACCTACTGACCCCAAAATCAATAGGGTTCTTGCCCTTCCCTATTCCTTCCATCTGTATAAGTTTTGTTTCAATCGGGCAAGGGATACTAAAGTTATCATCCGGAAACGACATCCGGAATGACGGAATGACGGAAAGGCGAATTCTATAGTCCCCTGCTTTCGCGAAAAAAAAATCTAAAGCATATCTGTTTGTAATGAGCTCATAAAATCAAATATTAATATCTTAACAAATTTTATTTCAAAGCTTCAAAGGAAATTATCAAAATACGAAAAAGAAAGGAAATGGGTAAATGTCAAGGAGACAACATCCCATCTCCAGGTTAAAACGACCCGAAACAAAGCATCTAGGAGTCACTGTATGGTCTTCAACACAGTGAGGAACCTCACACCATATAGCAAGCCCCAAATGGCCTAAATTTTCTTTTATGGAATTTTAAATTATGTTCTCTTGTAGTGTCCATGACAGATCAAAAGAAAATGTTTGTTGAGGACCTCCCATAGATTATTCCTGTAAAGTTTGGCCCAATTTGAAGGAGATGATACAGATTTTAGTATTTATACATGATTATATAATATAAAGTGACTTTCAGATACTCTTTTGTTGTGGAGATATTTTGTTTGAACATATAGATACAGAATTTAGAAACTCCTAGTTAACCATATGTAACAAGAGGCTCTCAAGAGCCTGTATTACTCACCCGGACCATGGCTGCATAGATAAAGATAAAACATAAAATTTAGCAGAATACTTTTTTTTCTTAAATTACAGTATTCTTGTTTGCTTTTCATGGCAACAGAAAGATCCACCATCCATTACAACCCATAACAGAACACCATTCAAAAAAAAATTTGGGCAGGGGTTCCCCTTCTAATCAAGGTAATACATATTGCTGAAATTAAAACATTCAGACCACAATTCAAATAAAAATTCGTAAATTTGGGCAGAGGTTCCCCTTAAAATCAATAAGGCCAATGTAAAAACTATGTTCTAGATGGCGGCCATCTTGGATGAGGTACGGACCTGCCAGATATATTTTTTGGATGGGACCACCTAAGGACCATTGTGACTAAGTTTGGTTATAATTGGACTAGTAGTTTCTGAGAAGAGGATCTTTGAATGTATATTCCATAAGGTCCAATGTTAAAACTATGTTCCCGCTGGCGGCCATCTTGGATGAGGTATGGACCTGCAAGATACCTTTTTAGGAAGGGACCATGTAAGGGCCATTGTGACTAAGTTTGGTTATAATTGGACAGGTAGTTTCTGAGAAGATCTTTGAATGTCTTTTCCATAGGGCCCAATGTTAAAACTATGTTCCGCTGGCGGCCATCTTGAATGATGTACAGACCTGCCGGATACCTTTTTTGCATGGGACTATCTAAGGACCATTGTGCCTTAGTTTAATTTTAATTGGACAAGTAGTTTCTGAGAAGAAGATCTTTGAATGTATTTCCATAGGGTCCAATGTTAAAACTATGTTCGCCGCTGGCGGCCATCTTGGATGAGGTACGGACCTGCGTGATACCTTTTTTGGAAGGGACCATCTAAGGACCATTGTGGCTTAGTTAAGCTTTAATTGGACTAGTAGTTTCTGAGAAGATCTTTGAATGTATTTTCCATAGGGTCCAATGTCAAAACTATGTTCCCCGCTGGCAGCAATCTTGGATGAGGTACGGACCTGCCAGATACCTTTTTTGGAAGGGACCATCTAAGGACCTTTGTGACTAAGTTTGGTTATAATTGGACTAGTAGTTTTTGAGAAGAAGATCTTTGAATGTCTTTCAAATAAGGTTCAATGTTAAAACTATGTTCCCCGCTGGTGGCCATCTTGGATTAGGTATGGACCTGCCGGATAACTTTTTTAGATGGGACCATTGTGACTAAGTTTGGTTATAATGGGACTGGTAGTTTCTGAGAAGATGATCTTTGAATGTCTTCCATAGGGTCCAATGTTAAAACTATGTTCCCCGCTGGCGGCCATCTTGGAGGAGGTACGGACCTGCCAGATACCTTTTTTGGAAGGGACCATCTAAGAACCAGTGTGACTAGGTTTGGTTATAATTGGAATGGTAGTTTCTGAGAAGAAGATCTTTGAATGTCTTTCCCATAGGGTCCAATGTTAAAACTATGTTCCCTGCTGGCAGCCATCTTGGATTAGGTACGGACCTGCCGGATACCTTTTTTGGAAGGGACCATCTATGGACCTTTGTGACTAAGTTTGGTTATAATTGTACTGGTAGTTTCTGAGAAGAAGATCTTTGAATGTCTTTCCCATAGGGTCCAATGTTAAAAACTATGTTCCCTGCTGGAGGCCATCTTGGAATAAGTACGGACCTGCTGGATACCTTTTTAAAGGGGACCACCCAAGGACTATTGTGGCCAAGTTTGGTTCCAATTGGCCCAGTGGTTTCAGAGGAGAAGATCTTTGAATGAAAAGTTTACTAGGAACGATGGCAAAAATTACGAGCAGTTCCGAATGCAGTGTTGCATCATGGGAGCAAGTTTACAAGCGTGATGTTAGCGACTTCCATTAGTGTCTAATATCTGTATCTATAGGTCTCTGGTTTGAATTATGTGGAGAATATCAACTTGTTATATTTCACTTAAGTGAAATTTTCAAAGGTCAAGGTCATTATGTCTTTATCTGTATTATCAAAGGGTACAACAATAGTGCCCAGAAGTTTATTTATTTATGAAAATCTGTAACTTCACAAATAATTTTCATATCCATTTGATGTTGTACTTTGGCAAGAAACCCTTAAAACTGAAATTCAATGGTTACTCCTCAGTGTAACATAATTGACTTACATACCTTGTAATGAGGGTACAATGAGGGTCCTCATTACAAATTATAAAACAAGTGTAGACCATAGTATATGACTCGCCAGCCTCCACTGAACCTACCCCTTTTCATGCTTGAGGAATTGATGTATTCACAAAAAAAACTTTAAATAGTCATTGGACTTCAAAATTGAAGCAAAGGTTCGAAGGCCATGAAGTATCCAAGGAATTTTTTTGAGATCAATTTTAGTTCCAATTGGATAAGTGGTTTCAGAGACATACTTATCTTTAATGGAATCCAATATCAACTATGTTCCCAATGTTGGCCATCTTGAATGGCATAGGATCTGCAGGATAATGTTTTAGTAGGGGCCATTTAAGGAAAATTGCGACAAAGTTTGGTTCTAATTGAATCAATAATTTCTGAGAAGATCTTTTAATGTGTTTTCCAAAGGGTCAAATGTTTAACTATGTTCCCTGCTATCCATCTTGGATGAAGTATGGACCTGTCCGATTCCTTTCTTTGAAGGGACCATCTAAGGACTATTGTGACTAAGTTTGGTTCTAATTGGATTAGTAGTATTTGAGAAAAAGATCTTTGAATGTGTTTTCCATGGGGTCAAATGTTGAACTATGTTTCCTGTGGTATGGACCTGCGGCATATATTTTTTGGAAGGGACCTCCTAAGGACAATTGTGACCAAGTTTGGTTCTAATTGGACCAGTAGTTTTGAGAAGATCTTTGAATGTTTTCCATAGGGTTAAATGTTAAAATATGTTCCCTGCTGGCAGCCATCATGGGTGAGGTATGGACCTGCCGGATACCTATATGGAAGGGACCATATGAGGACCATTGTAACTAAATTTGGTTCTAACTGGATTAGTAATTTCTGAAAAGAAGATCTTTGAATGTAAATCCATAGGGTCCAATTCCCTGCTTTTGGCCATCTGGGATGAGGTTAGCACCTGCCTGATACCTGTTTTGGAAGGGATTATCTAAGAACAGCTGTGACCAAGTTTAGTTGTAATTGGACTGGTAGTTTCTGAGGAGATCTTTGAATGTCTTTTCCTTCCATTGGGTTCAATGTTAAAACTATGTTCCCTTCTGGTGGCCATCTTGGATGAGGTACAGACCAGTTGAATATCTTTTTTTGAAGGGATCATCTAAGGACCATTGTGAATAAGTTTGGTCACAATTGGACTGGTGGGTTTCTGAGATGTGATCTTTGAATGTCTTTTCCCATGGGTCCAATATCAAAGCTATGTTCCCCAGTGGTGGCAGACTTTGATATAGCGCTGACATGAAAAACAATTTTTTATTGAAGGGGACCACCTTAAGACTATAATGGCAAAGTTTAGTTCAATCTGGCTCTGCAGTTTCATAGGAGAAGATCTTTGAATGTCTTTGTTAAAATGTCTATGTTAAAACCTATGTTCTCCACTGGCTGCAATCTTTGATATAGCCCTGATTTGAAAAACAACTTTTTTGCAGGGGACCACCTAATGACTATTGTGGTAAAGTTTGGTTCCAATTTGCTCAGTAGTTTCAGAGGGATTTCTAAATGTGTTTTCCCATGTTAAAACTTTGTTCCCAACTGCCAGCCATCTTGGTTGGGGTATGAACATAAAAATCATAAACTTTAAAGGGGACCACCCAAGGACTATTGTGACCAAGGTAGGTTCCAATTNTAAAAACGGGTGGGGCAACAATGACCAAAACTTAGCCAAACCTTCCTTTTGTACCAAAGAACATTATGTTAAAATTTCATAAGGATTGATCTACTGGAACTAAAGTTATTGACCAAAAACTAAAGTGTCTACAGACGACAACGACAACGACGCCGACAACGACAACGATGCCGACGACGACGACGACGACAGCACCATACCAATATACGACCGCAAAAATTTTTGCGGTCGTATAATAAAAAGTTAACAACAGACTGATAGAGGGGCGGATGACGGAAGAGCAGCGCCAAGTTATGGCAAATGTTCACCCTGGCTGTAGCCAGGTGAGCAAAAAACACATGCACAGTACAAGCAAAATTTATAAATCTTTAAAGTCATCCCATCATACAGTCATTTTCCCTATCACCTTTATCGGTATGTAAAATCCTTGAATTTTCCATATCAATTTTTGCTCTTGAATGTTTGTTGACCCCTTATTTTATTTTATATTTTGAAAAATAAAACAATTGCATCTCTACACAGAAAATTTCCCGAAATTCTATAGTAGGAAATTAATATTCTACAGACACCATTAATAATGTAATTTCAAATCTTTCATTATACCTGTAAATCTTACCTGGGATAGCACCAGCTATGTTCATTATACCTGTAAATCTTACCTGGGATAGCTCCAGCCATGTTCATTATACAAGTAAATCTTACCTGGGATAGCACCAGACATGTTCATTATACATGTAAATCTTACCTGGGATAGCACCAGCCATGTTCGTTATACCTGTAAATCTTACCTGGGATAGGACCAGCCATGTTCATTATACCTGTAAATCTTACCTGGGATAGCACCAGCCATGTTCATTATACCTGTAAATCTTACCTGGGATAGCACCAGCCATGTTCATTATACCTGTAAATCTTACATGGGATAGCTCCAGCCATGTTCATTATACCTGTAAATCTTACCTGGGATAGCACCAGACATGTTCATTATACCTGTAAATCTTACCTGGGATAGCACCAGCCATGTTCATTATACCTGTAAATCTTACCTTGGATAGCACCAGCCATGTTCATTATACCTGTAAATCTTACCTGGGATAGCACCAGCCATGTTCATTATACATGTAAATCTTACCTGGGATAGCACCAGCCATGTTCATTATACCTGTAAATCTTACCTGGGATAGCACCAGCCATGTTCATTATACCTGTAAATCTTACCTGGGGTAGCACCAGCCATGTTCATTATACCTGTAAATCTTACCTGGGATAGCACCAGCCATGTTCATTATACCTGTAAAAGAAATATCAAACTTTTACTAAAACTTGTTAATAATACATATGGTTATCTTTATTTTATAACTTTCAAATTCATTACTTACATTAGCAGAAAAAAGGAAAATATTTAAAGACTAATCTACATACTTGGGGTTTAGGAAACCGAGTTCATGCTCCAAAATAAAGCTTAGAATTAGGCATACAAGAAGACATTTTTAAAAGGGATGAATTCCATTATTTTTGGTGAAAATCAATTTTGCAAAACAAAAACAAACTGTGTTCATGAAACACTAGTGACCAAGAGTAAGATGCCCTAAATCACAAATTGCTATTTATATGCGCAAGAAAAATGAATATGCAAAAAGGCTTTGTGGCTCCAGAGGAGAAGATCTTTGAATGCTTTACCATTGTGTCCAATGTTAAACTATGTTCCAAGCGGCAGCATCGTGAATCTTAAATTATGCACACATGCTGGGTACATTTTTAAAGTGGACCAACTAAGGACAGTTGTGACAAAGCATGGTTCCATTTGGCAGTCTTGCACTAGAAAATATCATATTACTTTTTTAAATACTTTTTACCCAAGACTGTAGTTTCAGAGGGGAAAATCATTGAATGTGTTTCCCATAGTGTCCAATGTTAAACTAAGCTCCAAACTGGCAGCCATCTTGGATGGGTGGGGCATGTCAGACAACTTCCATCACGACAATAAAATGTATTCCTTGACATGCTGAACATTGTTGAACTTAAACTTTAACTCTATTTCAAATCATTTTTTAAATACAAAAATTTGACCAATAAAGGGCAATAACTCCTATATGGGTATTCAGATTTTCTTTAAAATTTTCAGGTGAGAAGATATTGATATACTGAACATTTTTGCAATTCAAAGTTGACCTCTATCTGTTATAGTTTTTTCAAATTGCACTGTAGGTAGATACTGTCATGCTGATCACTTTTACCCCATTTCAGATTTCTGATATCTGTTACTGTTTTTGAGTTATTTGCCAAAAACAGCAATTTACCCCATGTGCTATTCTTAGAAACTTAAGCCATGTAATTTAGTCCTTTGGACTAAGCAAATATATTATTTTAAATCTAAACTTCCTGGTAATGATTCAGGCCAAATTTTGGTTAAAATTGGCTCTGTTGTTTCAGAGAAGCAGATTTTTAAAAAGTTTACAATGGATAGATGTCAGACTGACATCAAAGCATATTTTTGTGAATAATCCCAATCCTAGTAAATCTATTTGAAAATTTTATATTTTGAATGTTAAAAATGTATAATTTAAAGGTATATGGTATGTATATAAATTTTTATTACCGTTCGTTCAATTCTGATTCATATATGATAAGGTATAAAGAAGTTGGTGTTTTTATCCAACAAAGAAACCAAGCTTTGCTAATCCCATTAAATTTTTTTGTAAAAATCATGATTTCCCATGGCTAAAAACATGCTTTTCCATATCCTGATAGCATTTTCACCCCAATATCTTGGCCTTAAAAAGGGATATTCTGATTGAACACAACTAGAAATGGCTGATCCATTCATCCAAAAACACAAGACATATTATTATGAAGTTTGATATAAAATGCTACCTTAATTATCATTTACAATAGCTCAGAAAAATGGTACAAAAATTCCATAAATGAGCATTTCCTAGGAAAATTTATTTTCCAAGTAGATATTGATATGTCCAAAAACATAGCCCAAAAACATAGCCTAAACAAATACATAGAAATAAGCAACACAATGTCTGATGAATGAACCAATAGACAGACAAGTAGAATAATGACAGACATAAGTTAAACACTATACTGTCAACACAGCTCTAAAATTACCAAAGATCACATGTTAAGGTACAGCTGTAAACCTTGTTTCATGCACAAATGTTAATTACAAAAATGCATACAAAACAACTAAAAATATTCTTGAAAACAGAAAGTCAAATAACCATAGAATACACATTACACAAGAACTGCACAATTTAACCGTCAACAATATATCGGTACAGGATGTATACTGGACTTTTTCAAAGTTGGGAATTGTGGATAGCAATGTATAAAGAAGGACTTAATTTCAGCCATTAAGAGTTGGTATTTTGATGGTGAAATTAAAGAACCTTAGTGAGCAAGCTCACATACCCCACGCCCCTACATATCAGAACATCCTGCATTACTGAACTCCAAAAGTACCCTATAAGCAATATCATACATAAAAACAAGAGTTGTCAGAAGACAACATAGCTCGCCGGGGATTACAGTAACCGCAATGCACAATTAATTTGAAGGTTATACATTTGCGTGATAAATACTTTAAAAGCGATATAAGAAAGCCACATGTCAAACAGGAACTCTCTATCACTAAAAGACGAACTTCTATAAACAGGGTTCAAGTTTTTTTTAAAAAAACTGCCCCAGGGAAATGTCAAGGTCAAAATGTCTACAACTATGGTACTACCAGAAAGCTCTCACCATAGGGAAGTCATGAAGAAAATATAAACACCCTATAACTAAACAAATAACTTCTAGAAGCAAGGTTGAAGTTTTTTGAAAAATTGTCCTAAGGACAAGGTCAAGGTCAAAATGTCTAAAAATAAGGTGCCATCAGAAAGCTATCATCATAAGGAAGTCATATGTTGAAATTGAACACCTTACCACTAAATTTCAACATTCTAGTAACACTGTTATATTTATCCCCGCACTTTCGAAGAAAGTTCGGGGATAATGTTATACCCTCCGTCTGTCCGTCCGTCCGTCCGTCCGTCCATCCGTCACACTTTTCTTGTGACTCAAACTCCTCCTACATTTTTGGATTTAGGGATTTAATTTTGTTGTAGAATTGTTGCATATAGTCTGCAGATGCGCAATAAGCTTTCGGATTTTCGATATTGGTCTTGGTGCAAACAAGAGGCCCCATGATGTCAATTTTTACACATGTGGCATGTGACACAAACTCCTCCT
>MJUU01069286.1:11980-24305 GCA_002080025.1 Modiolus philippinarum | reverse complement strand
AATAAAAAAAAAAAAAAAAAAAAAAAAAAAAAAAAAAATAAATAAAACATATATAAATAAATAAATAGAAATAAAAAATAAAATAAGACTACACAGATGAAAAGAAAAATTTCGTAGTGCAAAGCAATAAGGAAGTCACAATGAACACATTTTGTAATAATATGTTTCCATGGTAACAAAATGAATCTTAGATTATCTGCAAATGTGGTAAAATTTACAATAAATATAGGAAGTTGTCCTGTATTATAGAATATAAGTGTAATTAATAAATGTATTAAGCTGGGGCAAATATACATATATATATATATATAATTAGACTGATAGCACAGTGTTGAGTAATGTTGAGATGCATGAACAGCAGCAACATATGGCACAAGATTCAAGCTGTTCATGTGTCCCAACATTAGTCAACAAAGATTCTATATGAAACTCTTCAATAATGAATTTTATTCAATTAGCAAACAACAAACACCAAGGATTTTAACATTCATCCTCAAAAACATAAATACGTTTCATGAATTGAAATATGTTAAATATTTTTCTTTTAATAGTAATAAAAGGAAAAATGGCAACAAATAATTACATACTATATCTTTTTAAGTTTTTGTTCTACATTGTCAAATATGTCAAATTTAATCCTACGGCCTTCTGTCTGTTTTGCGTAAACGCTGCAATTGTAAAACCATACATTTTCAAAGAGTCTAGTATTTTTAAGTCTAGTCATCAGCCCCAGATTCCTTTGTGTTATATCATCATGTAATCTTATTCCCTTAGAGAGTCCCTTTTTCTTCTTTATAATGTTTATCTTTGTCTCAGTGTTTTTAACTTTTACTATCACAGGTCTAATAGAACCAACTTTGCCTGGAATCCTATGTATTGCTAACACATTACTTTGGTCTATTTGCACTTTCAGATCTTTCTTAACCATATTTACAAATTCATCCTTCAGATTTTCTCCAGTCTTTTCAGGGCAGTTTAGCATCCTGATGTTATGTTTCCTGCTGTACTGTTCATTGTAATTAGCCAACTTAAGTGCATCAGTAGAGCGACATTGAATATCCTTTATTTCATCCTCAAGCTTCTCTATGACTTTAACTTTTGATCTAACTCTCTCTTAAGTTTTCATTATCAATCATTAAAGAATCAATCTGATCTTGTAATTTCCCTGTTGCCTCTCTCATTTTACTTTCAAGTCCTTTGGCAATCTTTTCTTCAAAATTATTTAATAATTGTAGAACAATGTCTGTAACAATAGTTTTTAATTCTGACTGTTTGGCTAAAAACATGCTTTTCCATATCCTGATGGCATTTTCACCCCAATATCTTGGCCTTAAAAATGGATATTCTGATTGAACACAACTAGAAATGGCTGATCCATTCATCCGAAAAATGGGCAACACAAGACATATTATTATGAAGTTTGATATAAAATGCTACCTTAGATATCATTTACAATAGCTCAGAAAAATGGTACAAAAATTCAATAAATGAGCATTTCCTAGGAAAATTTATTTTCCAAGTAAATATTGATATGTCCAAAAACATAGCCTAAACAAATACATAGAAATAAGCAACACAATGTCTGATGAATGAACCAATAGACAGACAAGTAGAATAATGACAGACATAGGTTAAACACTATACTGTCAACACAGCTCTAAAATTACCAAAGATCACATGTTAAGGTACAGCTGTAAACCTTGTTTCATGCACAAATGTTAATTATAAAAATGCATACAAAACAACTAAAAATATTCTTGAAAACAGAAAGTCAAATAACCATACAATTTAACCGTCAACAATATATCGGTACAGGATGTATACTGGACTTTTTTCAAAGTTGGGAATTGTGGATAGCAATGTATAAAGAAGGACTTAATTTCAGCCATTAGGAGTTGGTATTTTGATGATGAAATTAAAGAACCTTAGTGAGCAAGCTCACATACCCCATGCCCCTACATATCAGAATATCCTGCATTACTGAACTCCAAAAGTACCCTATAAGCAATATCATACATAAAAATGACTAAGTTCATCAATGTGTAATTTTGTCAAAAATTATCAAAAAATCAAAATCCAACTAGCATGTACATCTTTGATATATGCACAATCATTCTGCACATAGACTTGATGGGGATTCAGAGGAGTTGAAGTGACAAGATGATACTTTGATGTTTTAGCTGAAAATAGTCCAAGTCCAGTAACTCCATATTTGCCAACTGACCCGCTTTTGGCGGGTGTGACCCACCAAATTAACCCATTACCCACCAGGGATAATCATCCGCCCATGGTCACCATTTTCACCTGCCAATGAGAACGTCACTCACGAAATGACCCACCAGAACACAATTAACACAATTTCTAAGCTTAACAGCAAACAACGCTTTAAATGTTCCTTTAAGAGTTGAGAAAAAGTAAAAATTTAACTGAACGGAAAACACCAAATGGTCCAAAAAAACAACTGATTTATTTCACCAAAAACATTAAACACAACACTGAAAATGCCCAAAACACATTGACAGAAAAGCTCTTGCCCTCCTCATATGGTAATAAATGGTACAGAACAATTGCAAAGAATCCTTGAACAGGTGCATGATGGCTTGGAGCAATATGACCCCCCACCACATACCTGAATGTTGGGTCTAAACCCACCACAGCAGAATTTGAGGTTGGAAAGTATGAGAACTCCCATAGAAATAATCCAGTCAAAAAGGCAGTACAGTATGCACATCAACACATCATGACCAACAATCCTACCAAATATGAAAGCAATCCATTAAGCGCTTTCAGAGGAGTTGCAGTGACAAGATGATACTTGGTGTATTAGCTGAAAATAGTCTTAGTCCAATAACTCCCATAAAAATAATCTGATCAATAAGGCAGTACAGTATGCACATGTACACATCATGACCAACAATCCTACTAAATATGAAAGCAATCCATTAAGCTGTTTCAGAGGAGTTGCAGTGACAAGATGACACTTTAGTATTTTAACTGAAAATAGTCTCTAAGTCCCAAAACTCCCACAGAAATTATCCGATCAATATGGTGGTAAAGACTGCATATCTACACATTCATTGTGTGGGGTATAATTAATGGAATAAACAAGAGGCTCTCAAGAGCCTGTATCGCTCACCTGGTCCTTGATAAACATAGACATTTTATGTTAAAGAGCCAATATACATGTATATAATTAAACTATAGTTCCAATATACCCAAGTAGTTTAAGGGGAGAAGACCGCTGTTAGTGTTCCCCATGGGGGTCCAATGTTAAACTATGCTCCCTGCTGGCAGCCATCTTGGATAAAGTGGGAACCTGAAATTTTTTTTTTCTTTTCAGGGGTCCACATAAAGACTATTTTGACCAAGTTTGGTTCAATTGGCTCAGTAGTTTCAGAAGAGAAGATCTTTGAATGTGTTTTCCCATAGGGTCCAATGTTAAAAACTATGTTCCCCACTGGCGGCCAAATTGGTTATAGCCTGAACCCAAAAAACACCCTTTTTGTAAGGGACCACTTAAGGACTAATGTGGCCAAGTTTGGAACCAATTGGCTTCGCAGTTTTAGAGAATAAAATTTTTGAACGTTTTTTCCCACAGGGTGCAATGTTAAAACTATATTTCCCGCTGACAGTCATCTTAGACATCACGCTGACCTGAGAAACATTTTTTTTTTTTGCAAGGGACAACCAAAGGACAATTGTGGCCAAGTTTGGTTCCAATTGGCCCACTAGTTTTAGAGAAGATGATATTTGAATGTGTTTTCCAATAGGGTCCAATGTTAAAACTATGTTTCCCGCTGGCGGCCATCTTGGATATCCCACTGACCTAAAAAACACCTTTTTTGCAAGGGACCACCCAAGGACTACTTTGGCCAAGTTTGGTTCCAATTGGCCCAGTAGTTTAAGAGGAGAAGATCTTTGAATTTCTTTTCCCATAGGGTCCAATGTTAAAACTATGTTCCCCACTGGCATCCATGTTGGATATAGCGCATACCTGAAAAACACCTTTTAAGAAAGGAACCATTGTGGCCAAGTTTGGTTCCAATTGGCCCAGTAGTTTCAGTTTGAATGTCTTTTCCCATAGGGTCCAATGTTAAATTATGTTCCAAGCTGGTGGCCATCTTGGATATAGCGTGAACCCGAAAAACACCTTTTTTGTAAGGAACCACCAAAGGACTATTGTGGCCAAGTTTGGTGCCATTTGGCTCAATAGTTTCAGAGAAGAAGATCTTTGAATGTGTCTTCCCATAAGGTCCAATGTTAAAACTATGTTTCCCGCTGGCAGCCACCTTGGATATCCTGCGGACCTGAAAAACACCTTTTTTGTAAGGGACCATCCAAAGACTATTGTGGCCAAGTTTGGTGCCATTTGGCTAAATAGAAGATCTTTGAATGTTTTCCAATAGGGTCCAATGTTACAACTATGTTTCCCGCTGGCGGCCATCTTGGATATCGCTTGGACCTGAAAAACACCTTTTTTGTAAAGGACCACCAAAGGACTATTGTGGCCAAGTTTGGTTCCAATTGGCCCCGTAGTTTCAGAGAAGAAAATCTTTGAATGTGTTTTCCCAAAGGGTCCAATGTTAAAACTATGTTTCCCGCTGGCAGCCATCTTGGATATCGCGCAGACCTGAAAAACACCTTTTATGTAAGGGACCACCCAAGGACTATTGTGGCCAAGTTTGGTGCCAATTGGCTCAGTAGTTTCAGAGAAGAAGATCTTTGAATGTGTTTTCCCATAGGGTCCAATGTTAAAACTACCGTATGTTTCCTGTTGGCAGCCATCTTGGATATAGCACGGATGTGACAAACAACTTTTTTGTAGGAGACCACCCAAGGACTATTGTGGTCAAGTTTGGTTCCAAATGGCCCAGTAGTTTCAGAGGAGAAGATCTTTGAATGAAAAGATTACACCGGAGGGACGGACGGACGACGCTTGTCAGGACGGACGATGGACGCAAAGTGATCGCAAAAGCTCACCCTGGCATTAGCCAGGTGAGCTAAAAATCGGCATCATAGATATATGAAAGTGCCATCTTCATAATACATGAATAAAAATTGGATGAAAAACTAAAACTGTGAAAGTACTAATGTTCATGGGGATCCATTTTTCACGGATATCGTGGTTCGCTAAAACCAAGAAATTAAGTTCCCAACGAAAAACATTTTTTCCATATAGTTTTAATGCATAGATTTTGAAACAATGAATTTAAGAGCCCTCGAAATAGCAATTTTTATGAAAACCATGAAAAATGATGTCCAGGAATAAAAGTACATCCACAGTATTCATTTATATGTTAATTTAATAGTTGCAATCAGAAGTCTAGGATGTGGTAATGTGAGAGTTGTCATAACAAAATAGTCAGAAAAATATCACAAATATCATTAAACATACAAGATAATTTTAAATTACCAGGTATACACTTATCAATAAACATAGAAAGCAGCCACAGCCTGCTAAGCTCACCTCATTGCACAGCATTGTCACATGTTGCACATGTCAGTAAACAGGAATGGACTATAATCATTCTTAATTACAGATTCAGTCATGCATAAATTGTAGTTTACAGACTGCATCCGAAGCATGCATTGTAGTTGTCATCCTAAATTGCATCATACATACCAATATGGTTGATGTGGGCCATATCAGTTAGCAGGGATGGACTTTAACCATTCTACCTAACCAAGTTGCTTATGCGTAAAATGTAGGTCAGAGACATCATCCGAAGCATGCATTGTTGTTGTCATCCCAAAATGCATCATACTTACCAAAATGATTGATGTGACCCATGTCAGTAAGCAGGAATGGACTTTAACCATTCTACCTAACCATGTCGCTCATGCATAAAATGTAGAGACAGCATCTGAAGCATGCATTGTTGTTGTCATCCCAAATGCATCATACATTACAATATGGTTGATGTGGGCCATGTCAGTAAGCGGGAATGGACTTTAACCATTCTACCTAACCAAGTCACCCATGCGTAAAATATAGGTCAGAGACAGCATCCCAAGCATGCATTGTTGTTGTCATCCCAGAATGCATCATACATACCAATATGGTTGATGTGAGCCATGTCAATAAGCAGGAATGGACTTTAACCATTCTACCTAACCAAGTCGCTCATGCGTAAAATGTAGGTCAGAGACAGCATCCGAGGCATGCATTCCAGTGGTCATCCCAAAATGCATCAGGCATTCCAATATGGTTGATGTGGGGCATGTCAGTAAGCAGGAATGGACCTTAACCATTCTTCCTAACCAGACGCCGATGACGACGCTAGGGGTATCACATAAGCCCCCCTTACTTCGTGAGGTGAGCTAAAAATGTATAGCTCCTTATTTTTGTACACTTAGAATTGTACACAGCCTCATTACTCTTCATGAAAAAGGTTCCATTACAGTATGAACAATGCTGAATAAAGGGCTATGACAAGCGCAGCATGATATGACCGCAGCATGTGGATCACTGAAATTTGAACAAGAGCAATTTGAATTGAATGTGGACACAGTAAAGAGCTTGACACAATAACTGCCGGTAGATGAACACAATAAGGAATTACAGTAGCTGGACACAAACTACGGAACATAGAATTTAGCCAGTTTTATCCCTGAAAGCTCAGAAACTGTAAAAGAAAAGCTAAATCTGTTGACATACTACTGACAGCTTATGTCAAGATGAATCCAAAGAAAAAATCCCATTGAAATTGATTAAAGATAAGTATCGGGCATATTTTAAAAAACTACAATTTTGGCTCCTTTGACCCTTACAGTTCAGAAACTTTAAGAGATAAGCCAAATCTGTTGACATACTAACAAAAGCTTACAACAAAAGGAATCTAAAGACAAAACATCCAGTCAAAATTAATCAATCTAAATGGCACCAGGGTGCACAAGCCGAGTTGCAACTTCAAATATTATGTGACCAAGTTAATGTGAAGACCTGAATATTTCTAAAATTGTCTATTTATTTTCTTTCCCACCTAATATCCAAAATTCTAATAATTCAAGAAGGTATATTTTCTAATTTCATGTCTTGACATTTCAATATATAAATCTGTTTTCAGTCACTGTGACCTTCACTGACCTTGACCTTTGACCTACATCCTCCAAAATCCATAGGGTTCCTCCCTTCCTAGTATCAAACAACATATCCAAGTTTCATTTCATTTAGATGTAAACTTTTTGAGTTATCATCCGGAAACCAAATTTTCCTGAAATTTCTAGTCTATTTTCGGTCACTGTGACCTTTACCTTTGACCTACTTCCTCCAAAATCAATAGGGTTCCTCCCCTCCTAGTACCAAACAATATATCCTAGTTTCATTTCAATAGGATGTAAATTTTTTGAGTTACTAACCGGAAACAAAATTTTTCTCAAATTTTCAGTCAATTTTTTGTCACCATGACCTTGACCTTTGACCTACTTCCTCCAAAATCAATAGGGTTCCTCCCCTCCTGGTACCCAACAATATATTCAAGTTTCATTCCAATAGGATGTAAACTTTTTGAGTTATCATCCGGAAACCAAATTTTTCTCAAATTTTCAGTCTATTTTCAGTCAGTGTGACCTTGACCTTTGACCTAATTTCTCCAAAATCAATAGGGTTCCTCCCCTCTTCATATCCAACAATATATCCAAAATTTCAATTGGATGAAAAACTTTTGAGTTATAATCCGGAAACCAAATTTTCCTGAAATTTCTAGTCTATTTTCGGTCACTGTGACCTTTACCTTTGACCTACTTTCTCCAAAATCAATAGGGTTACTCCCCTCCTAGTACCAAACAATATATTCTAGTTTCATTTGAATTGGATGTAAACTTTTTGAGTTATCATCCGGAAACCAAATTTTTCTCAAATTTCCAGTCTATTTTTGGTCACCGTGACCTTGACCTTTGACCTACTTTCTCCAAAATCAATAGGGTTCCTTCCCTCCTGGTACCCAACAATATATCCAAGTTTTATTTCAATTGAATGAAAACCTTTTGAGTTATCATCCGGAAACCAATGTTTGACGTCCGCCCGCCCACACGCACACACGCCCGCCCGCAACACCAAACCAACAGCCGAGTTCAACTTCCTTGCAACTCGGCTAAAATTCCGATTAATAAGAAAGATTTGCATATTTTGAAAAACTGTAATTTCAGCCCCTTTGACTCCTTTTAGCACAGAAACTGTAAGAGCTACAAAAAATCCATAGACTGAAAGCTTACAAAAGAGGAATCTAAAAATAAAAATCCCATCAAAATCTGATGAAAAAATAACCTGATGAAAAAAAATTTAAGGTAATCTGAAAATTTGCAATTTTGGTCCCGTTTGGGCCCTTATAGCTCTGAAAGGATACAAGTTATCAACAAGTGAAGACCCTCAAAGATGTCTCGCCCGTCCCTGCTGGCCTCTAAATTGATGTGAACTAATCAGAACATGCTCACTAGACTGTGAAATTGAGGTCAAGGACAAAAGTCACCTACCAGACTGACATGTACTACCCAAGACCAACCTACATACCAAATATTACCAACCTACCACTTCTAGTTATTGAGAAATGGACTTGAGCAGAAAAACTTAACGTGGCCACTAGACCGTGAAATTGAGGTCATGGTCACATGACATTATGTCCGTCAGGTAACATTTGATTAGTACTACCACTGGACCAAATATGATGTTCCTACATCAAAGGGTTTTCAAAATATCCTGTATTTAGTAAAAGTTAACGCCGTCGACTTTGCACGCCTATGTCTCCCTTTCTGCAACTTTCGTCGCAGGCGAGACAAAATCTAACAGTTAAATGCTGTGTTCATTTTTCATAAGGAATCCATTGAAAAAAACTGCATCAAAATCGGAAAAGAAATAAAAAAAAATTTTTAAGATTCACCCCTTTTGGGTCCCATTAGTCTCATGAACTGTACATAGGATGTGAAATCCGTTGATACACTGCTGACTGGAAATTTCCACAGGAGCACACTGAAAGAAACCCCCATCAAAATCTGATAATTGATAAAAATTCTACGGTCAAATTTGTCAAAACATCAAATTTTGCCTTTTTGGCTCTTTTTTTAAACCAGGAGGGGCCATTAAATCCAAAACCAATTCAAGCCTTTCTTTTGTGCCAAGGAACATTGTGTTAAAATTTCATAAGGATTGATCAACTTGAACTTAAGGTATTGACCAAAAACAAGTGTCTAAAAACAAAGACGACGACAATGACAACAGCGCCATACCATTATACGACCTCAAAATTGTTGCTGTCGTATAAAAAGTAAGAAAAAGGTCATAAAACTCACAGATAGATTTTCTTAAAATTTGATAATCACACCTGCATACAATTGTTGTAAACTATGATTTAATTCTGACAGTGAAATCCATAACTATCACGTAAATTTGTATAAATCATATGAAACCATTCCAAAATTTTCACAAGACATTTTGGTTTCAAACATATGGGTAAAGAGAATATGTGTACTTAAAAGATCATTTCCTTGAAATGGAATAACTGTACCTATGAAGTTTTCTAGAACAGATTTATTAACAAACTAAACTATATAAATTAATCCCTCAAGATAAGCGCACAAAGCAGTCTTCCTCATATATCTTTCTTAAAGCTAGCAGAAGCAAAAATAAGCAAAGAGTATTTGATTTCATTTGATTTAGAAATGAAATCTTACCATACACTGATCCAGCGTACTTTGGTGCTATATCTTGTGAATTCATCAGGATGCCACCAACATGGAACCCAGAGCATGATATAGCTATCACCATACAGAACAACGCCCAATTAAAAGTAGTTGTGTATGTTAATGAAATTAATCCAACAGCATTTCCAACTAATGAAATAGTCTGAAAAGGTGAGAAAACATTATTGAGTATGATATTATACTAAATGTCTTACCAAAAACTGAACCGGCATGTTTTGGAGCTATGTCTTGTGGGTTGACTAAAATTCCACTGTTATGGAAGGCAGAACCTGTCACTGCTAGTGCAACACAGCATAAAGCTACATTAAATGATGTTGTATATGACAATGTAATTAGTCCTATGGCATTTGATAGTAAGGCAGCTGTCTGAAAATGAAAAATCACAATTTTGAATTCATAATATGCTCGCTTTAAAATACATCATTGCACTGAAAAACATGAAGGTAGAAAATCAAAATGACTAGGATATCAAAATGAAACAGAACAGCTATATTGAAATATTAAATTAAAGAGAACACATGTCAAAAAGTCACACTTATATATGAACAATGGTAATTTCATATAACACAATAAATATGTATACCATATATACAAAGATTCAGACTTGTATACAAACTTAATTTTGTTTTGACCAGATCTCATTCCTTACTAAGATGTCAAATGACTTAAGAGTATAAGTACTGTAATCATATAGTATGATTTTATTGACTTTTATGCCTTATCTACTAAATGCTTGATCAGTTTTTCTTGCCTATGGGATTGAGATATCTCTTGATTTTGGAGGTGCAAGATTTATCTGTCGTACACCTTTGCCAAGTAACTGTCTCACTTCAGTCACAAGCAATCAGGATGTGACAATAAAACAGAATGGATTATGTTTGAAACATATTCCATCAGTACCAAAAAAAAAGATGTTTCAGACAAAATTCAATATGGCAACCAAATAAAAGGTTCGATTTTAACTGCTTTCACTCGAAAAATAAATTAACTACATTTTGCAATAAATTTGCATTACAATACCCCGACCGTACCTGCATAGTCTGACCATACACATACGGTCCGACTGTATATGTATTTTTGAAAAATACACATACAGTCTGACTGTATATGTATTTTTGAAAAATACATGCATGGTCCGGACTGTATGCGTATGGTCAAAATACATGTATGGTCAAGAACATATCTATTATGAAGATTTTCTGCATTTTGATGAAAAAGCAACAACAGCTTTAGGATGAGTAACTTATATTTCTTTTGTATGTAAATAAATTACTGATGGACACAAGATGTTGGATGGTGATCCCTAAATGATGATCTTACATAAAATGAAGACGACAATAAACAAATACACACAAAATTCTATTTTGTACAACTTACAAGCTCGGAAAATAATTTTTTTTTAATTTGACTGTCCAGTAAACAAATATGTTGTATAAAAAATAACAGTAATCTGAAACAAGAATATGTGTCTAATGGACACAATGCTCCGGTTCGCAACTATTTTGAACAAAGCTATATTTCACGATCAGGCATGAAGTTGGTTGCATGGATAAAATTTTTTGATGATTTCTGTTCAATTATACCATATGAGTATTTAATTTAATGGGTGTTTAATGATAATAGCTTACATTCTTCACAGAAAAGAAACTTAAACCAATGGATAAACCTCAAACCATCCCCCTTTTTCTGTGATCAGTGAAGCATGAAGTTGGTGGCATGGTTAAATTATTATTATGATTTTTGTTTTTTTATATACTAATGTATATTAATATAAAGTTTCATGATAATAGCATACATCTTTCACAGAAAAATAACTTCAACTTCAAACTACCCCTTTTTTACATGATCAGTGAAGCATGAAGTTGGTAGCAAGGATAAATTTTTATTTATGATTTTTGTTTATTCACAACCTAATGAGTATTTATGTAAAGTTTCATGATAATAGCATACATCCTTCACAGAAAAAACTTCAACCACAGGGTAAACCTAACTTGGGACGGAAGAACGGAAGGACGGACGGACAGACAGACCCAAACACTATATGCCCCCTACTATCGTAGGCTCGGCATAAAAAATTAAAATACTGTACATGTATCAGCTTTAAAAGCTGCAGTGATCCAAAAACTATGGCTAAACAAGAGTTGTCAGAAGACAACATAGCTCGCCGGGGATTCCAGTAACCTCAATGCACAATAAATTCGAAAGTAACAGAAAGCTTTCTTCACAAGCATGTCACATATCAAACATAAACACCCTATCACTAAATTCTAGAAGCAAAGTTCAAGTTTTTGAAAAATTGTCCTCAGGGCAAGGTCAAGGTCAAATACAAATATGGTACCTTTAGAAAGCTCTCNCTGATGTTATATGATCCAAAATTAAAACTATGTTCCCCACTGGCAGCTATTTTTGATGGGGCGTAGACCAATTGTCACCTTTCTTGAAGAAGACCATGTAAGGATCATTGTGCCTCACTTTGGTTTCAGTTGGCATATTATTTTCAGAGGAGATCTTTAAATGATTTCCCATGGGGTCCAAGGTTAAACAATGTTCCCTGCTGACTGCCATCTTGGATGCTATGCGGACATCCAGACACATTTTATGAAGGGGACCAAGTAAGGACCATTGTGAC
>MJUU01069285.1:172121-188916 GCA_002080025.1 Modiolus philippinarum | reverse complement strand
TTTTGAAGTCGCTACATCAATATCTATTTGGAAACCAAATTTCATTGAAATCGAACAATGTTGAATTTTCCCGCCTCTTTTTGGCAGCCATTTTGAAAATGGCGGTCAACAAACAATTCTAAACACTAGTTTTGAAATCCACACAGCATGGAAAACATTTTATCAATTTACACTTAGCCTTTATTTTCAATAGTTTTGGAAATAAAGACCAAAGATATGAAATTTTTGAAAATTTTGTGAAAAAAGGGCAATAACTCCTACAAGGGTTTTTGGAATTTCTTAAAAATTTCAGGGTTCGTAGATCTTGATATGCTGAACCTTTTTGCAATTACACTTGACCTCTATCTGTTACACTTTTTGAAATAAAAATTAATAAATGCACAAATTTAGAAAATTTTACGGAAAAAGGGCAATAACTCCAAGAAGCGTTTTCGGATTTTCATCAAAATTGCAGGGCAGGTAGATCTTGCTATGCTGATCACTTGAACCCCCATGTCAGATTTTTGATTTCTGTAACGGTTTTCGAGTTATTTGCCAAAAACTGCGATTTACCCCTATGTTCTATTTTTAGCCATGGCGGCCATGTTGTTTGACCAGAAGACTAATCGAACACAATTTTGAGAAGCCATACCCTGGTAATGATTCAGGTGAAGTCTGGTTACATTTGGCCCGGCGGTTTCAGAGGAGAAGATTTTTGAAATTGTTGACAGACAGACGACGGATGACAGACGACGGACGCATAGTGATGGCAAATGCTCACATGGCCCTTTAGGCCAGGTGAGCTAAAAATGACAAAGTTCAACTACAAAATGTATTTATATTTTTGGGAAAATTGCACCAAAATCAAAATCAATACCAGAAGGCACATCTTCAATATATGTGCAAATGATCTGCAAAATAAAAACTGTAGGAGGTCTTGACCAGACAAACTGTGTACCCTCATTGAGAAAATAGCAAAAAACAACTAAGTTCAACAACGTTTATTTTTCGGAAAATGGACCAAAATCAAAATCAATTCCAATAGGCACATTGACAATATATGCCGAAATGATCTGTATAAAACCTTCCTACCATAAAAACTGAAGGAGAAATATCACGGACAAACTATGTACCCCACCCCACTGTGGATGGATGGTCGGGGGTAAAACAATATGACCCATGACTTATCGTCACAGGGGGGGGCATAAAAATAGCAAAGGAAGCAATGTTTAATAGTTATCTCCCATAGGAAAAACTTCAGGTAGGCATTTTTGTTCAAAAATTGATAACCATGATAAAAATTTAGACAAAAAATATTAAAATACATGTATGTGCCAGATATGATATCAACAGTGTTCAAAACTTTAAAAAAAAAACATAGAGAAGAATATTTGCAAAAGTAAAAACAGGAATTTCCATATAATAAGAAAATTTTCATGGTATAGAAGGCAGTTTTCTTCATCCTGTGAACAGAAAAGTCAGGAAAATATCCAAAAGTAGTGAAAACTTTACAAATTGTTCAATCAATTTTTGTAGTTTTAAAGTTACAAAGAAGTTCTAGTATTGGTTCGGTAATTCTTCACCTCATTTATATCATGTATTCCACATTGTCGAAGATTGGTAGCATAATACCAACTGAAAGAGGTAAAAGCAATGTGCATAAGTACAGTAAAAACTAGAAGTACTGTGGTCCGCTGGGCCACAAATGAATACCCCCGCTTCCCAAGTGTTATAAATTGCTTTAAACATTTGCCCAGGCTAATTTGAAATAATTCCCACTCATAACTTCCAAGTAAAATGTGACGAAAATTCTCATCCAAAGAGGGTTATTGTAAATCTTCAACATATTGGTAAACAGGAAGTGGTAATACAGCAGACCTGAAAATGGCTTACACATTACTTTTCATCATAATTAAGCTTCACATCAAATATGAAATCGTTCCAACTAACAAAAGATGAGAAATTAAGACGAAAATTACTCCTTCATAGTTAATTATATGTTAAACATCAAAGAATCAACCAACAGGAAGTACATGCACAAAAGACTTGTAAATGGCTTACATGTTACATCTTTTCAATATAAAGCTCCAGACCAAATTTGAAAACATTCCCACATATACAAGCCAAGAAAACTGACGAAAAATGCTCATCCACAGTGAGTTAAAGTAAAACTTCAATGTATCGGTAAACAGGAAGTAGTAATACAGCAGACCTCAAAATATCTTGCACATTTCAACTCATCATAATCGAGCTTCAGACCATATATGAAATCATTTCTAGTTATACAAGCTTAGAAAATTGTGACAAAAATTTCTCCATCATAGTTTATAATAGTTAACATCAATGAATCGGCCAACAAGAAGTACACGCACAAAAGACTTGTAAATGGCTGACACTTTACAACTTTTTAATATAAAGCTCCACACCAAATTTGAAATCATTCCTAAATATACAAGCCAAGAAAACTTTGACAAAAAATTCTGATCCAATGTTGGTTTAAGTAAAACTTCAATACATCAGCAAACAGGAAGTAGAAACACTGCAGACCTGAAAATAGCTTACACCTTACAACTCATCATAATCAAGCATCAGACCAAATATAAATACATGTACAAGCTGAGAAAACTGTGACGAAAATTTCTCATCCACAGTGGGTTAACATGGTTAAAGTAAAACTTCAATATATCGGCAAACAGGAAGTAGAAAACTGAAATGGTAACACGGCAGACCTGAAAATAGCTTGCACATTACAACTCATCATAATCAAGCTTCAGACCAAATTTGGAATCATTCCAACATATACATGTACATGCTGAGAAAACTGACCAAAAATGTGTGACGGATGGACTGACAGAAAGACAAACAGATAGGCGGACGCCTCCATCACAATATACCCGCCGCTTTTTCAAGCAGGGGTATAAAAATTCTAACTGGAAAAGCTGTAGAATAGATGTACAAATCAAAGTTATATTTGGTGGTAGACAGTTAGAAGAAACACAGCACAGGGTCGTTTTAAAGTTTTTTATACCAATTTCCAAGGTACTAAAGTAAAAACAGAATTATATGCAATAACCAATATGAACATTTATTTTATCATTTTTTGTATGATAAAACTACTTACTCTACTTTATTAGGAGATCCATGTTTCTTTACTACATTCTCAATATGAGTATTGACTTTCTTCTCAACTTCATCTGGTAACTGGTTTGGTACCAGTCTGATAGAGAATTTACCAATTACTTTCCTTGGTATCACAGTTTTAGCTCCTGATCCAGAAAAGGCACCCTCAATACCTGAAATTTAAAAGCTTAAGTGATAAATAAAAAAAAATCTTCAAAATATTGTACTTCAACTTTCAACTTTCAAACATGCACAAATTTGAATAATCTTTGGATCCAAGTCAACCATACTTCTACAGGGTTCTAAAGCTAGAGGCTCAGAGACTGAGCCTGTATCGCTCACCTGACAAAATGCTTCTATGCCATGCATGACCAAAAATGAAGTTTTTTACCAATGGGGTTTAATGTTCAGCTATGTTCTCCATTAGCATCCATGTTTTATGTCTGATCCTATTGAAATGAGTTACTTTTTGAAGAGGACTTCCTATGCATTTAGTTAAATTTGCTTAAATAGTTTCAGTGAAGATGATGAAAAGGATGGTTTTCTCATATCTTCTGTACTGGAGGCCATGTTTTTGTCGGATCTAAATGAAATGACAAATTTTTGTAAAGTACCTTCCATACATCATTCCTGTAAAGTTTGGTTGAATTTGGTTGGATTAAAACGAAATGAGCAATCTTTGTTAAGGACCTTTAGTACATCATTCCTGTAAAGTTTGGTTGAATTTGCTTCAGGGGTTTCAGAAAAAGATAAAAATGTGATTTTCCAATAGGGTCCAATGTTAAACTATGTTCCATGCTGGCGGTTGAATTTGCTTCAGTGGTTTCAGAGGAAAAGATGAAAATGTGATTTTTCCCACAGGGTCCAATGTTGAACTATGTTCAGTGCTGGCGGCAATGTTTTTTTATCGCTTCGGAAAAAAATGAGCAATCTTCATGATGGACCTTTAGTACATCACTCCTGTAAAGTCTGGTTGAACTTGCTTCATTGGTTTCAGAGGAGAAGATGAAAATATGAAAAGTTAACAGACGGACGTCAGACGACGGACGACAGACACCAAGTGATGGCAATAGCTCACAAAAATCTGATGGGTTGTGAGATATGTTGAACACTTGCACTATGAAAATACATAAAAAAGAAATATAAAATGGCAAAATTCATTCCAGTTCAGCAGAACTGTATTGATCATTAACTAAATGAAACTGTTTTTTTCTATCTGAAGTGAATTCTACTTTATTAAGGATTTAAAACTAAGCACCATTCTTGCGCATCTGAAAAAAAATGGAATTCACTATGAGAATGTTGGAGAAATGATTTTGGATGTCTTATTATTGGTTAATTTGTTCAAATATTCCACAGAATATTGAACCTTTTCAGCAAAAGGGGAGATAATTTGTATAAAAACAGGAAAAAAAACATTTTTTTGGCCAATGGTAAAACATAATCATAGTCATGTACAAACCATGTATAGAAAGTGATGGGTTCCTCCACCTGTTCATCAACACCTCTGGTTTTGTGTTATGAATTAACGTATTTACACCAACATCTTTTTTGTATTCATCCTATTGAAATATAAAACACCATATTCAATCTAATGATAGCTTAGGTGCATATAAAATATTAGAACTATCTGTAATGTTGAGAAAAAAGTCTAGAGAATGGGTTTTTCATATTCAAACAGTTGGGCTTATATATCAGGGTATACCCACAGTAACATGGATGATGTTTTGATCAACATTAATGAAGCAATGAATCCTGCACAAGCAGGTGCTAAGGGCAGGCTTGAACTTAATATGAGGTATGTGCAAAGCTCATTGTTGAAAGCCTCATAGTGACTTCAAGATGAAGAAAAACGATAGAAGCATAGTTCCATTGCTTGGTTCTACCATAAATTTGTAGAGATCTTGTCTCCTGTACATTTACTCCATATCTTTTCATTGTTTATAACATACGCCCTTTCTCTCAAGCTGATTTCAGAGTATACAGAGAATACAGAATACACTCTACACTATATGAATCCTGCATACCAATGTCTTTCACATATTGAATACCCAAATCTATTCAACAATTTTTTTATCACTATTATCTCAAAAACAAGATCATCAACCTATCATTTTTCTTTAACTTACAAGTTATTTAATTCTTTTGTAATTTTCTAAGAAAAAAATCTACATTTATCTGAAATCCTATTGATTTTCAGATTGAGCAGCGAACCCTCTTAAAGATATTACTGTTTGTTTGGTGAATGTCCTTATGTCTACTCCGGCAATCAATTTATATTGGTATAAGTCTAACCATCTAGCCTGTGAAAAGTGACCCCTTTATAATTATGGTTAAAATAAAAGTTACTTGAATGAATAGATGACTTTCATTTTAGTTAGATGTGCAAAGGGAGTCAAAGTGCAAATAAAATTGAGCTTGTAACTAAATCAGTAACAGTTGGACACATTACCACTGCAGTAATGACTTCTGAACTTATCAAAGTGATAACTAGAGCTGTCACCAAAAGGCAGCAGGATATAACCCCTCTCATTGAACCCTGTATCAATATGGCAAATGCATATTTAAGTGTGTGTGGACACAATACAGGTGTGAACACAGTAGAATTGTGGACACAATACAAATATGGACTAAAAACACATCTGAATACATTTTATATACATTACCAAATCAAAATCAATTGGTTCATAAGTCTTTAACTCATCATCTGTGACAGGTGCTACTGTGTCATATATACCAGGAATCAGAATTTTACCATTGACATCCACAAGTGAACCCAGTATGGCTACTAAATCTGTCATTGCTTCATGTCTATAAATAGAATTTTTTTTACTACAACTATCTGAATACACATTACTACATCAGTCAGGTATTGAATTAATTTGCTAGAAAGCAAAGAGCAAATCTTCCCATACTGGTTGGAAAATGACAATCTTAATAGAAATTAGAAAAATATATTTGTATTTTATTGCTTTGATTGATTGATTAATTTCAGTTTTAAGTACAGTGAGCTATACATGTATTTCAGCTATATCAGGACTGAGAGTGAATGAATTCAAAATGTCATATTAATGAATACAAAGAAAGATGAAAGTTATAAAGAAGGAAGGGATGACTAGGTCAACAAGTTTTACTGCCCCTGGAGAAATGGGTAGGGGTAGGAAATTAAGCCTTTCATATGGCCTCTAGTGAGTCTGCTCTTCTAGGAGAAATATAGAAGGGGTATTTTTACTGCACGAGAGGTTTAGGAGGCAGGAAACAGCCTTCCAAACCACTCATTATTAGTATGTTCTTCTACAACAAATATAAAATTGAACTTTATACTGAATGAGACGTGGCTTTTCTGCACACAGTTTGACTACAATGGTTCACACTTTAGGCTTTCTATTTGGAAAAAAATTGGAAAGGGCAAAAAATTTAGCTTTCCGTATTATGACCTGACTACTCGGAATACAAGGCACTCCTCTATCAAGCACTTGGGGACACGCCTGGCAACATAGTTTTGACANGTAAACTTGAATGTAAGTCACTCAAGCGGAAAATATAGGTCAAAGTGACCTAATTTTGCCTGGATGCTGACCTACCATCAGAGATGCATGCACATGCAAGGTTAGATGATCCTACCATGTACAGTGATTGAGATATCAACTCGGACGTAAACTTGAATGTGACTGGGATCTGAACTCGGACGTAAACTTGAATGAAAGTCACTCAAGCAGAAAATATAGGTCAAAGTGACCTTATTTTGCCTGGATGCTGACCTACCACCAGAGATGCATGCACATGCACAGTCAGATTATTGCACTATGTATAGTAATTGAGATATGAACTAAAATGTAAATTTGAATGCAAGCCACTCAAGCGGAAAATATAGGTCAGAGAGACCTAATTTTCTTGGAGGCTGTGAGTTAACCCAAGATGCACCTGCATGCAAAGTTTGATGACCCTACACTGCATAGTTACTAAGATATATACCCAAATGCGGACGCGGACGAGGCGGGTACTCCAATAGTCACCCTCAACTTCATTGAGGCGAACTAAAAACAAGATCATCAATCTATCATTTTTCTTTAACTTACAAGTTATTTAATTCTTTCGTAATTTTCTAAGAAAAAAAAATCTACATTTATCTGAAATCCTATTGATTTTCAGACTGAGCAGCGAACCCTCTTAGAGATATTACTGGTTTTTTGGTGTATGTCTTTATGTCTACTCCAGCAATCAATTTATATTGGTCTAAGTCTAACCATCTAGCCTGTGAAAAGTGACCCCTTTATAATTATGGTTAAAATAAAAGTTATTTGAATGAATAGATGACTTTCATTTTAGTTAGATGTGCAAAGGGAGTCAAAGTGCAAATAAAATTGGGCTTGTGACTAAATCAATGACAGTTGGACACATTACCACCCCACTAATGACTTCTGAACTTATCAAAGTGATAACTAGAGCTGTCACCAAATGGCAGCAGGATATACCCCCTCTCATTGAACCCTGAATCAATATGGCAAATGCATATTTAAGTGTGTGTGGACACAATACAGGTGTGAACACAGTAGAATTGTGGACACAATACAAGTATGGACTAAAAACACATCTGAATACATTTTTATATACATTACCAAATCAAAATCAATTGGTTCATAAGTCTTTAACTCATCATCTGTGACAGGTGCTACTGTGTCATATATACCAGGAATCAGAATTTTACCATTAACATCCACAAGTGAACCAAGTATGGCTACTAAATCTGTCATTGCTTCATGTCTATAAATAGAATTTTTTTACTACAACTATCTGAATACACATTACTACATCAGTCAGGTATTGAATTGATTTGCTAGAAAGCAAAGAGCAAATCTTCCCATACTGGTTGGAAAATGAGAATCTTAATAGAAATTAGAAAAATATATTTGTAGTAAGCTACAATACCTGTGGTAAAGGAATTTACTAAATTACTACAGCATACTTTTTATCCATAAAAATACATGTATAAAAGGCTGCACAACATCAATGTCAGACCTGTTTACCCCTCTTAGCTGGTACATGTGTATCAGTATTCCAGCAGTAATGTATCCATAATAATCAGTATTTTGAATTTTTTTTCTCCGTTTTCCCATATATGAAACAAATGAGAGAAACTAAACTTTTTTGGTGTGAATAACTCCTCTACGTATGACTAAGCAATGAAAATGATGGCCGTTATGAACATATTCATATTTATATTTAGATGACATAAACAAATTTTGTCATTTCTTCTGCAGAGTTCATTTCTTCAATTTAATCTGCCATTTTTTCTCTATTTTATTGCTTTGATTGATTGATTAATTCAGTTTTAAGTACAGTGAGCTATACATGTATTTCAGCTATATCAGGACTGAGAGTGAATGAATTCAAAATGTCATATTAATGAATTCAAAGAAAGATGAAAGTTATAAAGGAGGAAGGGATGACTAGGTCAACAAGTTTTACTGCCCCTTTTAATTAAGCCTTTCATATGGCCTCTAGTGAGTCTGCTCTTCTAGGAGAAATATAGAAGGGGTATTTTTACTGCACGAGAGGATTAGGTTTCTCCACACAATTTGTCAACAATGGTTCTCTTTCAGGCTTTCTGTATGGAAAATGGGATAGAATGGATAGAGGCAGGAAACAGCCTTCCAAACCACTCATTATTAGTATGTTCTTCTACAAGAAATATAAAATTGAACTTTATACTGAATGAGACGTGGCTTTTCTGCACACAGTTTGACTACAATGGTTCACACTTTAGGCTTTCTATTTGGAAAAAAATTGGAAAGGGCAAAAAATTTAGCTTTCAGTATTATGACCTGACTACCCGGAATGCAAGGCACTCCTCTATCAAGCGCTTGGGGACACGCCTGGCAACATAGTTTTGACAGAGACCTTCATCATTCAATTTTGTACATTAAAGAATGTAGCTTATCTATTGCATGCTTCTCTTCAACACTGATTGTCTAATTTCGGAAATAGGTCTGAATTATTTCAAGGTTAATGAATAAATGGTATATTTTCAATGCCAGTCCCTAGTGCATATTTTTACTTGAAAATCCGTAGAAATTATGGAAAATCTGTAGAGGTATACACCTCTGCAATGTACATGGAACAATATGTTGATTTATTTAAATACTTGCCACAGTTTTTTTTTTACAATTTAACTACAGTAGTCCCTTCATTATCAGGTCACACCTGCATCAACAACTTTCTGGGCACATGGTAGAGATTGCCTCTGGTGGGAGTGCATAATAAGTGCAAAAGTTTCGTTTGCTTGCCTTTGTAGGGAGGGTGGTCTCTGTGGGAAGGGGAACCATTACATAAAAACATGTATTAAACTCAGTGCTATGCAGGGCACAGACAGGGAATATGAAGCCGTATTCCTTGTCAAGCCTGAATAACTTTTATATTCTGCTAGAAGTGCTATAATTTTTTTATTAAAATTGTTTAAAATTGTGATTTTGCTACCACGGGGATACGGTCTCATATTCTCTGTCAAGGTAACCAATCAAATTGCAGGATTTACCTTGATATTTCACTACAGCAGAATATATGTATATACTTACACAGTTCCTCCAAACACACCAGAATGGAGATCTTTTGATGAACATTCAACTTCAACAAAGAAATAACAAATTCCTCTGTAAGTAAAAGAAAGGATGTGTATTACATGGCCAGATATCATAATATTTCTAATTTACATCCTAACATGGCTCTTGTTAATCGTCAACCAGAATAATACTAGATAACCATATAATTCATACATGTGCAAATGGTATCAGAATATGAGTAAAGGGGATGAACAACAATGTTTTAATTATGTTTTGTCTTAGTTTATGAAAGAAATAAAGGTTAGGAACAGTTAACTAAATCATGCCATTCAGACATATAAATGTGTATTATTTTGCTTTTGATTTCAATTTTGAACTTGCATCTGTTTGAAAACGTCATATTGTGTATTGTGATGTCATGGACACAGAAAGCAATGGAGAGGGAAATCCACCTTCTCTTAGGTCACTTCAGAATGAAAAATTCCTTTTTCTGTCATATTAGAATCAAAATAATTCTTGGCAGGTATATGGTTATTGTCAATTAACCATGGGCTTGGCCTTTATATTCATAAATTCAACCCCTTGCTAATGCTCTGGGTTTATTCGAATGTAAAGGTCCAGCCCATCGTTAAATTTCCAATAACCACATACCTGCCATGAATCATTTCTTAAATGAAACACATCAAAATATGTTCATTAGAAAAGAATATCTATGTTAAGTTTTTACTGCGTAACATTAGAATATTTTGTTGAAAAATGATAAATAATGCCTGGTAATTCCTACCAACATACTGGTTGGATCTTCCTTTTCTGCTAACGTTTAAAACAACTTGACCAATAAGTATAGTAATATCTTCAGATTCGATATGGCAAGTTCAGAATACCTTCAGATTTGATATGGCAAGTTCGAATTAATACTTACTAAGTACACATTTGAAAAAAAAAGTTTAAAATTGAAGAATTCTTTATTTTATTCATCATAAGAAAAAAAGAGTTCTCATTACTCAGTTAGTTAAAGACAGTACTGCTCATTTGTAAACTCTTCTTCCAAAGTTGGTGATAAGAATGAATAATTTGTTTTAAAACGCAGTGTTGTATTTGTTAAAGATTTCTTCAAATGACTTTTACCTTTCTTACAACAGAAAAAAAAGATTATCTTTTGCCCACTCAATCAAACATTTTGGCTATATGAAGAAATTTGTGACCAGTTGATTTTCACTTTATTGTTACATTAGGGTCTCTAAGTCTCTTCATGTGACATATATATTTCATGATAAAATTGCAATTCAAAAACATTTCTTGCCAAAAGATAACTTTTGATGAAATGACATAAAATTTTGTTTGAATATGTGATATATGTTCATATAAAATGCAACTACCAGGTCCAATTATGTACCACAAAAGTTTAAAAATTAAATGAGAGTTACAGACCCTAATGCTTGTAAATGTTGTGAGAAGTGTTTTTACCTTAATCCATATGTAATGCATGGTTTCTTTTTGCCCAGCCAGTAGTTATCTGATATACACACAAAGTCTACATCCTGAAATTAAATCATACACAACACTGTTTCCATGGTAATAAAATAAAATCTATTTCTATAAATATGTGAACTTATCTATAACTGAATTGGTAATTTGAAATACATATAAAAGTAAACATTTTTTTTTTATCTTTTATCCTAAATATGCAATGAAGGGATATGGAGTAAATGCACATGAGATCCTCGAAATATAAGACCAAAACAAAGCTAAGAATTTTCAACACCAACATTATATCTGTCCTTCTGTATTGTGCTGAGTTATGGAGAACAACCAAGAATGATGAAGAGAGATTGGACACATTCCAGCGTAAATGCCTTCGTAGAATACTATACATCTTCTGGCCAGATAAGATCTCAAATGATGACCTCTATAGGCTGATAGGAGTTACAAAATATCTCTATCGCCTAGTGGTTTAGATGTTCTACCTTCACAATAACAGTTTATCAACACTGCCAAGTGAGTTTACTTCCTGTCCTGCTTTATAATATCAGAGTCTCACCTGATCTGTAGTAAAATCGTCAATCTGGTAGACTACCATCATGCTAGGGCTGTTCCATTTTAATCTACCTGGGATGGGGGAAACTCACTTTTTATATTTTTCTATTGGGTGTGGGGATTAAACATATTTTTTTTATAACAAATCTGATGACACAACAACACTTCAAAAGATTGCCGATAACTTAATTTACATCGACATGTTTCGGTGGCTAGGCCACCGTCATCAGGATACAATGATACAAAAAATTGCCCCTGAAGTACAAGTGTGTGCTCAGTTATTGTACAAATATGGTAATCTATTATAACGTCATAATTAACAGAAAATGTTCCATTGTCAATTTGAAAATTAGATTTTTAATGGGCTTTATAGATCATATATTGTTCTATAAATAGAAATTGTCTGTAACCAGCATGTTAAAATAGTTAAAGGTAAGTAAATACATTAATGGACAATGAAATAGTTATTTAGTAAATTAGTAAAATTAATAAAGTTGTATAAATGCATGTAGTTATGTTCTTATAAAATAAATCCACTTGGACTACCCTCTGGAAATCCTACCACTTCAATTCAGGCTTCCCTTTGCCGGAGCCGGGACAGCATTGGTACTACTCCCTGAACTGCGTTGGAAGTCGAGGAAGGTATGACAGTCGCTTCAGGAATTATGCTTGGTTGTAGAAATAAAATCGAATGATGGAACATGTATGGTATCAAAGATTTTTCAGTGAGTTTCCCAACTCTGGTTTCAATTTTTTGTAATTTTTAGTTCCTTGGCTTTTGATAGGGTTTTACACAATTTAGAAATGAAACCATCGGTGTCAGAGATGTTGGTTTGTGTTTTCTTCAAATGGTCTTCGATCTTAGATGTTTTTGAAGTTCTGTTTTCTATCGGATCATTTGACACTATGTACGTCCGAAAATGCTGACAGTTTCTTAATTGGAAATCCTAGTTTTCATTGGCACTCTTGGTCTTGTCTCTGTTGACTGATTGGGGGAGAAGATGAAAATGTCCAATATTTAAGCTAAGTTCTGTGCTGGCGGCCATGTTATTTTTCCCATCGGAACAAAATGTACTCTGTAAAGGACCTTCCACAAACCTCTAAAGTTTGGTTGAATTTCCTTCAGTTGTTTAAGAAGAGAAGATGAAAATGTGATTTTTCCCACAGGGTCCCATCTTAAACCTAAGTTCTGTGCTGGCAGCCATGTTTTTTGTTGCATCATAATGAAATGAGCAATCTTTGTAAAGGACCTTCCATACATCATTATGGTAAAGTGTGGTTGAATTTGCTTCATTGGTTTCAGAGAAAAAAAGGAAAAGGCTATTTTTCCCATATGGTCCAATGTTAAATTTAAGTTCCCTGCTGGCGGCCATGTTTTTTGTCAAATCTGAATGCAATGAGCAATCTTGGTAAAGGACATTCCAAACACCATTCCCATAAAGTCTGTTCTAGTGGATTCAAAGGAGAAGATGAAACCGTGATTTTTCCAATAGGGTCCAATTTTAAACCTTATTTCTGCTCTGGCGGCCATGTTTTTTGTCTGATCAAAACAAAATGAACAATCTTTGTAAAGGACCTTCCAAACATCATTCCTGTAAAGTTTGATAGAATTTGCTTCAGTGGTTTCAGAGCAGCAGATGAAAATAAGATTTTTCCCAAAGGGTCCAATGTTAAACCTAAGTTCTGCACTGGCAGCCATGCTTTCTGTCATATCAGACAAAATGAGCAATCTTAGTAAAGGACTTTCCACACATAATTCCTATAAACTTTGTTTAAATTTGTGTCAGTGGTTTCAAAGGAGAAGAAGAAAATGTGAAAAGTTAATGGATGACAACCGATGGGCGACTGACGCTAAGTGATGGCAATAACTCACAATGACCCTTTGGGTCAGTTGAGCTAAAAAGGGCAATAATTCCTATATGGGTCATTAGCGGCCAACTTGGATTAGATGGGGACATGCCAGACAAAGTTTTTATAGGGGTACACCCAAGAATTATTGTGACCAAGTTTGTATCCAATTAACTAAGGGGTTTCAGTGATTACAGAGAAGAAGATCTTTAAAAGTGTTCCCATAGGGCGCATTATCTTTAACTTTATTTCACCTTGGAGGCCATCTTGGATTAGATGAAAACATGTAAGACAGTATTTCTTGAAGGGATTGAGCCAAGGATTATCATGACCAAGTTTGGTTTCAATTGGCTCAGTGATTTTTGAGAAGATGATTGAATAAAAAAGTTTTACGATGGACAATGGAAAGACAACAGATGCAAAGTGATGGCAAAAGCTCAACCTGGCTATGCAAAGGGAGCTCAAGGTAATTATTGTAATTATTCATGTGATATCCATATGGTTGAATGAGTGCAAATTCACTATGTTGATAATTTCTTACCTTAAGAAAAGTGTCTTTTTTACTCATAACCAAATCATCTAAACCTTCTGATCCAGATTCTTCCATACCTTCCAGTATGAACTATAAATAAAAATAAAAAACATTGCAGAGTTGGTATACAGTTATAATATCTATGATTACTTTTAACAAGGGAAAAGTTCAGAATAAGATGTAAATTACCATTAAGGCTCGAAAATGTGTCGATAAGACAATGATGACTATCCTACAGTCCTAAAACTGTCAGGGTTCATTATTGGTTTCCAAAATCATGACTTTTCCATGACTTTTCATGACATTTTATTTGTTTCCATGACTGTATTCTAACATCACTCGAATCATTATTATGAAAACAACCCATAAAATTAAAATTTCATTTTAAAAATCATACTTCTTTGAAACATAACATACTAGACTGTCTAAATTTTTAAAAGGAATATCTCATGAAATCATGACTTTAATGCCTTCATTCTAATTTTTAAATTCCTTGATTATCCAGGATCCCATGACACGTGGGAACCCTGAAGGAAGACTGAACTTTTTTTCTTTCAAGCATAAAAGTTCATGGCGTCTAATACTCCTTCACTTAGTACTGCCACTATTTTGGTATCAAAACGATTGTTATGGTTATCATACAATTGTTTTGTTTAGAAAAAAGATCTTAATTAAACAAGTGAGCTTGGTGACCTGATGAGCCACATGATATACCCCACCTCTGCTATCCATTGAATGACTTGAAAAAGGGGGGGGGACAAAATACAAGCTATGAACATGAAAAGGGTGACAATAGCAAATTCTTGATTAAAATTTTTTAAAAGGGGGCCATCTAAGGACTCTTGTAACTTAGTTTGGTTTCAATTGGAACAGCTTTGCAGTTTCAATTTACAAGATCTTTGAATGCCTTCCCATTGGGGTCCTGCTGGTGACCATCTTGGATGTGATGCAGACTCACAAGACACATTTTTGAAGCGGGCCAGCAAGTCTGCAGTACATCCAAGATGGCCACCAGTAGGGAACATATTTTAACATTGTTCCAAAAAGGGAAAGCATTCAAAGATCTTGTTATCTGAAAATGCAAAGCCAAATGGAACCAAAGTTGGAAATAAGAGTCCTTATATGGTCCCTTTTAAAAATTTGTCCAAGCAAGTCCACTATTAAGTTGGTTACAAGTGGCCAAATAGTTTCAGAGGAGATTTTTGAATATGGGGTAGAATTTTAAACTAATTTCCTGCTGGTGGCCATCTTGGATGAGGTGCAGACTTGCTGGATACATATTGTAAAGGGGACCATCCAGGTACTATTGTGACCAATTGCCCAGTGGTTTCAGAGGAGAAGATCTTTGAATGAAAAGAGAAGATCTTTGTATGAAAAGTTAACAACAGACGAGAGAAGCTCAACCTGGCAACATCTTTAAAATCATTCTATGACTAACATGAATACTGTCAATGTGGTTGTCAATATTAATTTTGCTTTGTCAAAAAATAGATGGTTCACTATTCACTTTACAGCTTTTTAATACAAAACTTACTTTAATGTTGATAGGGATGTCTTGTTTTAACTTTTGCATTGCTTCAAGTGTGTTTATCCAATCTAAAACTGGACCCTGTAAAATAAAATTACAATTAAAACATGTTTACCAAGAATGTTCTTATCAATAACACACATCCATGCCATTTTTCATATCAAAGGCCTGTGTATATTCAGTGCCAGAGCATTATATATAGATGTATATACAGTCGAAGTTCAATAGGTCGAAAACTCAAGGGACCAATGAAAACAGTTCGAGCTACAGGGGTGTTGGAGATATCAAGGTCAAACTATGTTAAAAATTGATGAAAGGGACCAGGAAATAGGTTCGAGACAACCATGGTGTTCAAGTTTTTGCAGTTGGAGCCATCGAAGTTCTACAGTATTGTAGGGGAGGATCAGTTTTTCCTGGACTTTAGACGCATATAATTTATTTTTCAAGACCTGTTTAAACAGATTTACATTCTTATCCTGAGGAATATATAAGATTTCCAAGTTTTTCACTATTTTTAGACATTTTAGGGATATATATGTAAATTCTGATTGGACCATTTCATGTTACATCTACCTTTAAATAAAATAATACAGTATAAAACTGGTAATTGTATTTTTTTGTGTGGTTCGTAAATTTCATGATTTCTTACAAAATTGTTAGATTTTATTTTTCGCTGGACTGAAATATTCGAGATTTCCTATCATTTACTTTATTAAGTCTCATATGAATTAATTCAGGCATACAATTTTCAGGACATCAGAATAACCGAAAATGAAGTGATAATCTAGTCGTTGCGAAAATAACAACTTATGCAGTACTCCAATGAGACGCGTCTATATCCCCAACTTAAGAAATGATTACTCAAAACATTAATGATTTCCAAGAGCTTGCATCACTTAACCAGACGATGGCTTTTTTATAGTCACTTTGTTAAACATTTTCAGGTTTAAACTTTCAGTGGTTGTGCAGAAGATGCTTTAGCTATGCTCCATGTTGGTAATCATCAGAACACAAGTCTAGTTCTATAATTTTGAAGTGATACAGCTAGGGAAATATACATGATAAGTCTGAGTTTTTACTAGCAGGAACATTACCCTTTTCCTGATTAAACTATCATCATTTAATCTGATAAACAAAAACTAAAATTTCTGATAAAAGGGATGATTTTGATTTTATCATTACCGGTAATAT
>MJUU01069285.1:137289-169308 GCA_002080025.1 Modiolus philippinarum | reverse complement strand
ATGCTGAACATTTTTGCAATTTAAACTTAACCTCTATCTGTTATAGTTTTTTTAATAAAAAATAAAAAACATCAAAATTTTGAAAATTTTACGGAAAAAGGGCAATAACTCTTAAACGAGTCATCAGATTTTCTTCAAAATTTCAGCAAAGGTAGATCTTCTCATGCTGATCATTTTTACCTCCATGTCAGATTTTTGATATCTGTAACGGTTTTTGAGTTATTTGCCAAAAACTGTAATTTACCCCCATGTTCTATTTTTAGTAACGGCAGCCATGTTGTTCGACCTAAGACATACAAAATAACAAATTTGAAACTAGATACCCTAGTAATGATTCAGTTAAAGTTTGGTTCCATTTGACCCAGTGGTTTCAGAGGAGAAGATTTTTGAAAATGAGCTAACGATGGACGGAGGACGGACGCCAAGTGATGGCAATAGCTCACCCTGGCATAGCCAGGTGAGCTAAAAACAAAATGCATGGTACACATCTCCATAATATACTGAAGCATTTCTGCAAGTTTGGTTGAAAAAAACAAAGCCATTACGGAGGAGTTGCGGATAATGGAGATGCACCTTCCAGACTCCAATAAGGTAAAATGACGAAGTCCAAAAACAGCATAAAATCTGGAAAAAACACAACTAAAGAAAAACAAAATGCATGGTGCACATCTTCAACATATACTGAAGCATTCCTTCAAGTTTGGTATAAAAGTGCCAAGTGGTTTAGGAGGAGAAGTGGGTAATGCTTAAAATTTTTGAGCCATACAGATGGACAGACAGACAGACTCACAGACGGATGCAAGACAACGGATAGTGATCCCTATGTGTCGATCCTGCACTAGGTGCAGGCGACACAATAAGCCAAAAATATGTCAAAAATCTGAAGAAAAAAAATAATTTTGGAAAACAAAAAGAGTAGTGCACATCTACAATATGTAATTAAGCTCCTGCATAAGTTTCATGAAATTCTGATCAGTGGTTTAGGAGGAGTAGTGGATACCATGTGGTCACCATATGGTTTGCATTGAGCTAAAATGACAAAGTTCAAAACATGTCAAAAATCTGAAAAATAGGAATTATTGGAAAACAAAAATTGTAGTGCACACCTACAATATGTAATTAAGCTCCTGCATAAGTTTCATGAAATTCTGATCAGTGGTTTAGGAGGAGTAATGGATACCAGCTATTGAGTACAAAAAGACGGACAGACGGAAGGAAGGACAGACGGATGGATGGACGGACACCATGAACACTATATATCCGGTACCTCCCACAAAGCTGGGGTATAATAAATACATTTAAGATGTTTCATAAAAGATATATTAATATTTGATGTCAACATATGCAAGGACTTGCAGACGGTTTCAGATGACCATCTTGGATAAGGTGCCAACCAGCCAGACACAAAAGCATACCCTTCATAGTTATCAGCTAAACTCCGATATAATTCTCCATGTAAAACTGACCCTACTGTACAGCCAATACACAATGGTCAGAATGACAATGATAGTATACTGAACAGCAAGAGTGGTATGTTTCTTTCACTGTTCAGTCTGATCATTGTGTATTGCCTTAACAATAAGATCAGTTTTACACAGAGAATTATATCCAAATGTAGCTGATCACATTGAAGGGTGTGCAACAGGAAACAGCCCAAGGACTATTGTTATTAAGGTTGGTTCCAACTGGCCTAGTGGTTCCCAAGAATATCTTTGAAATTCTTCAATATGATCCAAGTTAAAGTTTGTTTCCTGCTGGTAACAATCTGAGATAGAATACAACTTTTTCAAAATTCTCCATCCAAGGACTTTTGTGGCTACCATAAGTCAGGTTCCAATTGGCCCAGTAGTTTCAGAGAAGAAGAGTTTTGTATTGTGTTTTCCTATAAAGCGTCCCATGTTTAATTTAGGTCCTTACTGGCAGTCATCTTGGATGAGGAGTGAATCTGTCTGACACAAATTTCAAAGGGCATCAATTAAGGACTATAGTGACCAAGTCAGATTCCAATTTGTCCAGTGTTAGGAGAGGAGAAGATCTTTAAATGAAAAAGTCATGAATGACAGAAACTGATGGATGTAAACTAATTGCAAGGTGAGCAAAAAATCCCAGAAACTGATAAAAAAAAATTTATCAACTTTCAGGCTATCAGCTTGATATTTTGTAAGAATATGCTAAATTAGATATATCTATTCCAATGACTTGTACACATTTTTCTTTTGTCTAGTGATAGTTTTGGCTGTCCAGAGTAACTATTGTTTATTTTGTCCTATGTCATTCCTTTGTGTTCTTGTGGCCTATGATTGATGATTTCAGTAATTGTTAGTGGTTCCTTTTGTCTTTTTCAGTTGGAGGGTACATTGTGTAATTACAAATCATATTCAAAATATATTCAGTTTTATACCCTATAAACCAACCTTATCATCAGTGGAACCTCTGCCATATAATTTTCCATCAACTTCTGTTAGTACAAATGGTTCAGTGTCCCAGCCATCTTCCTACGAGGAAAAAAAATCATATTTTTTTCCATGAGAAATTAAATGGTACAATTCAATGGAAGCATCTAAACATATCTTTCAAATCAAATATTGTTAATCAGGGACCACATTCAACAAACATATCATAGGTAGAGGTCACATCAAAATACAATGTAGAAATCTGAAAAATACAGAACCTTGAGTAAAATGGAAAATATTAGAATATTTTGAAAGCCTTCAGTCTGGAAATATCACTTCTATCAGTTCTGGCTGTTACTTGTCACCCTTCCCTTCAGTTAAAAATTCCTCATCTTAACAAATATGAGTAATTTATTCGGTACTGTCTTCAAATTACAAAATGCAAGATACAAATTAAGTTTTTCTGTCAGTCCTAAAATATTTTTGGACCTATTTAAGAAAAGTAATCAATAACTGCCCATTTTTGGCTAGACATTTGAACTGTCACTTACATGTAACATAAATGTTTGGACCAAGCAGCTTTCCTGCACTCAGGACTGGCAGGATAGACAGTTTTTGCTAACTCAGGTTCAGGATTTCTTAACAGTATCAAATGGTGAAATTTTGATTCTGTAAATATAATGAACAAACCTTTGCTGCAGGTTGTACATCTAAATGTCCATACACTAGTAATGTCTTCTTCTTTGGGTCTTTCCCAAGAGTAGCCAGCAGTACTGGTGGTAATGGTATCTTAGAACCATCTGGTAGTGTTTGATCTCCCAATTCCTCCAATGCAGTCTCAGCACCCAAGTTTTCTAATTCCTAATGACATCGAACAGTACAAAATCAAATTCAGAAAGCTATCATACCCCAAGATCCAACAATGAATGGCCATTTTATGGAATTTAACCTACAGTATTTCAAACTATTCCTCAGCTTCTTTTATACCTTTTACCTTAAATTTGTTTAGAATTTGTTTTGTATTATTTAATGTTGATGTTGATATGTCCAGAAATAATGATAGTAAACAGATGACAATGAAATATAGCTATTATTTCCATAGTTATCCTTAAAAGGTGAATCTTCTTCATAAAATTATGTAGACACAAAACTCATGGTAAGTATTGATATGAGTAATCTCTTAAGGAATCAGTGCTGACACAAATCAACCAATCATTGGTGTGAAAATATGTTGCATGGTTTTTGGAGTATGGTTGTTCAGAAAATCATTGATTCAGAAATTTCAATATCAAAGAAATCGAAGTATGAAATTCTGTTGAGCAATTACAGGAATTGTGCTGACAAACTGTTTCAGTTGTTACTTTAGTTTAATTTCCCAGTTTAAAGGGTAAATAACTCAAATTATTATACCTCAGTATGTATTTTCTATATAAATTGTTTCTATTTTTCACACTAGTCACAAATAGACTATTTGTTGGTCAATAGTTTCAACGACTATTGACTGGTGATGAACTATTTACTGGTCATTAAGTAGGACGATAAACTATAAACTGATGACGTCACATTGAAACTTTTGATGTTTGATTTTGGTACAATAAAACACTTATTTACTGGCTATTCGAACAATAGCAAGTTTATTGTTTCCCTCGACACCAACTATTTCCCTCCACTTCGCATCGGGAAATAGTTGTGCCTCAGGAAACCATAAACTTGCTATTGTTCTCATAGCCAGTAAATAGGTGTATACAAAAAATGTTACAGAATTCCTTGTTCATATTTACATCTGACAGTCTGTTGAGCAGTTTGAGTTGTGCCTTAAAATCATTGCAATAGTTATATGGTCAGATTTCTCTAAGTTTGAAAACAACATAACTCCAATAAAAAATTTGATGGAATTCACTGTTTATATGCAAAATTTTATAGATACAAACTTTCATAAAATTCATGTATGCAGCTCAAGAGGAGTTTGCCAAGCAAACTGTTTCCATACTCTTAAATTCAGAAAGGACATGAATCAGAGAAAACAATCTAATCAGAATTTCATGTGAATAAGCCTATTTACACATTATTTTTTTGAGATGGCTTAAATAAGCTTTGCTGGTTGCACAATCCTATTCAGTTTATGGAATACAATATTTTAAAAACTGAAACAAATTAACAGAATATACAAACCACAACCGCAACGGGTGAAAAAAGACATTTCTACACTAGGGATAGTTAAATTTTCCAAATTATAAATGCGAGGCACGCCGAGCCTTTGACATGTTTGAAAATTTAACACCAAGACTGTAGAAATGTCGTTTCTCATAAGATACGGTCGTGGATTTTATTTCTCTATTGGTTTCAAGGAGATTTTGGACAAAAACGTGACTTCCCTTTTCTGATGATCCAAAATAAATGTGTTCTTTGAGCATGACATCATTATATAAGCATGGTTGCCTTTTCCATGATGTCACAATGGTAAAGTCGGACAAACAGCAAACATATCTGATGTCATAATTTTATTTCATCCAATCACTTACCAAGATCAACATTCTCTCTAGAGACTATAGAGCAGGAACTTATTTCTCCCACTGTTCAGGAAACTTGATAACAGGACAGAAATTAGAGAAATTAAATTGCACATTGTACTGAGCAGATATTTCACAAAGAAGGAAAAAAAATAGAAAATGGCTTTCACATTGCAATTTTTATTTCATTTCACGAAACAAAGAAAAATATCAACCATCTAGGATAGCAACACAGATGTGAAAGGCCAGCCTATTTGTATTGTAGTAAGTAAAATAAAATAGCCAGCAAATTAAATCAGCTCAGGAGCCCTTTTCACAAAAAATCTTACGATGAATTTTAATCGTAAGTTAATATGAAATGTTAAAGACTTATGACTAATTCTTATCGTAAGACTTTTTGTGAAAAGGACTGCAGATCAATTGGTAAGGTAGCTTGCCCGAGTGCTAAAAGTCCTGGGTTAGATTATATAATTTGTAAAAACAAAATTACGTTTTTCCATTAAACAAGACATGAAAATAACCTGTTCAATGTTCCTATCAACATGTAGCACAATGTAGTAACTAGTTATCTTACGTCTAGGAAAAACTGATAACAAAAAATCTAGCAAATAATTTTCACCCATTTGAAAGTTGTATTTGTAGACCATGAGTTTGTAAAGGACTATAGAGTAGGTCACCAGTCAAAATTATGTTTGACAACAACTCAGTATGTCTCAAACCAATATTGTTAAATATCCTTTAGATTATTGCTATATAAAATATGTTTTTTGTATTTCCCTCACCAACATTGTAAAATTCTTCTGAATAAATGAATAAAATATGTACCTTCTGAGTCCACTCCACCATTTTTCGGATTTCTGGTCTCACCTCTGGCCATGCTGAAACACTTTTTATAGCAACAGTATCTGAGAGTCTCTTAATGTATTTCTCTTGATTGTCATCTATAAATCTATAGAAATATTACAATAAAAAATTAGCAGTTTGAAAAACCTAAAAAGATTTCTGTATGCTTCTCCAGACAAATTTAATTAATTAAAAGTTTGATAATGCCATAAATATGGAAAATTTAAAGATTTTTAAAAAATTGTAGGTGTGGTGTGATAAATATTCATGTCTCAGGAAACACTGTATTAAGTTTGACCTCCTGATCCACAAAAATCGATCAATCTGGCCAACCAGACAATGTGCACAGCTAAGCATGAAGGTCAACAATCCTGTGAAGTTTGATTGAAATCCGGTGAAAGATGTGGGAGAATTAGCATCAACTGACTTGATTTATCAAAACTGTATGTAAAAAAGGGTATAACTCCAACAAAATTTGGCCAAACCATCATATTTTTTGAAATATACTATATGAATGGGTCAATATTTTGCTTGGGGAACTATATGAAAGGGGGGTATTTTCAAAATGCCATCGACAGGCCTGTACCCATTTCCACCAAAAGTGACCCCCCCCTTAGTTTGGTTCTAATCGGATTAGCAGTTTTTGAGAAGAATTAGATCTTTGAAATGTATATTCCATAGGGTCCAATGTTAAAACTATGTTCCTGCTGGTGGCCATCTTGGATGAGGTACAGACTTGCCATATACAAAATGTACCTTTTTTGGAAGGGACCAGGGCCATTTTGACGAAGTTTGGTCATAATTGGACTCGTAGTTTCTGAGAAAAAGATCTTTGAATGTCTTTTCCATTGGGTCCAATGTTAAAACTATGTTCCCACTGGCTGCTTTCTTGGATGAGGTACATACCTGCCAGATACCTTTTTTGGATGGGACTATCTAAGGACCATTGTGGCTTAGTTAAGTTTTATTTGGACTAGTAGTTTCTGAGAAGATCTTTAATTTCTTTGAATGTATTTTCCATAGGGTCCAATGTTAAAACGATGTTCCCCACTGGCGGCCATTTTGATGAGGTACAGACCTGCCGGATACCTTTTTTGGATGGCACCATCTAAGGACCATTGTGGCTTAGTTTAGTTTTAATTGGACTAGAAGTGTCTGAGAAGAAGATCTTTGAATGTCTTTTCCATAGGGTCCAATGTTAAAACTATTTTCCCTGCTGGCCCCCACCTTGGATTTGGTACGGACCTGTTGGATACCTTTTTTGGAAGGGACCATCTAAGGACCATTGTGACTATGTTTGGTTCTAATTGGACTGGAGGTTTCTGAGAAGAAGATCTTTGAATGTCTTTTCCATAGGGTCCAATGTTAAAACTATGTTCCCAGCTGGCGGCCATCTTGGATTAGGTACGGAACTGTTGGATACCTTTTTTTGAAGGGACCATCTAAGGACCATTGTGACTAAGTTTGGTTATAATTGGACTGGTTGTTTCTGAGAAGAAGATCTTTGACTGTAATTTCCATAGGGTCCTATGTTAAAACTATGTTCCCCGCTGGCGGTCATCTTGGATTAGGTACGGACATGTTGGATACCTTTTTTGGAAGGGACCATCTAAGGACCATCATGTCTAAGTTTTGTTATAATTGGACTCGTAGTTTCTGAGAAGAAGATCTTTGAATGTCTTTTCCATAGGGTCCAATGTTAAAACTATGTTCCCCGCTGGTGGCTATCTTGGATTAGGTACGGACCTGCCAGATACCTTTTTTAAAGGGGATCACTCAAGGACTATTGTGACCAAATTTGGTTCCAATTGGCCCAGTGGTTTCAGAGGAGAAGATCTTTGAATGAAAAGTTTACGCCGGGCGGACGCCGGACGCCAAGTGATGGCAAAAGCTCACCCTGGCATAGCCAGGTGAGCTAAAAAATGGTTTTGGGACAATAGCTGCAGAGATTTTTTGTAGCCCTTTCCATTTGTTCCAAGTTTTATGGGATACTGGGAGTTATTGCACCTATCACAACCCCTTTCAGCATTTTAACAAGTTGACAAGCATGAAAAGAGAAGACATACCCCTTCCAGTTTGTAAAGCCAACAATTTGAACATATAAAAAAATGCATGGGTGTCACCTGCACTATATATATATATTTAAGAATTCTTGTGTTCAAAATAGAATTACAAAGTCCAAGTTGCACACCTAAATTATATACTGAAATATGCATTCCTCTGAGTTTGATAGAAAAATACAGGGCCATTTATTAGGAGTTGAGGATAATGGAGGCATATTCCTAGACTCCAATAATCTAAAATGACAAAGTCCAAAAACAGCCTAAAATCTGGAAAAAATAAAATTAAAGATATACAAAATGCATGTTGCACATCTTCAACATATACTGAAGCATTCCTGCAAGTTTGGTTGAAAAGTGCCAAGTGGTTTAGAAGGAGTTGCGGATAATGGAGACATACCCTCAAGACTCCAGTAAGCTAAAATGGCAAAGTCCAAAAACAGCATAAAATATGTAAAAAACAAAATGCATGGTGCACATCTTCAACATATAGTGAAGCATTCCTGCAAGTTTGGTTGAAAAGTGCCAAGTGGTTTAGGAGGAGTTGCGGATAATGGAGACGTACCCTCAAGACTCCAGTAAGCTAAAATGAATAAGTCCAAAAACAGCATAAAATCTGTAAAAAACAAAATTAAAGAAAAACAAAATGTATGGTGCACATCTTCAACATATACTGAAGCATTCCTGCAAGTTTGGTTGAAAAGTGCCAAGCGGTTTAGGAGAAGATGCAGATAATGCTTAAATTTTTTTTAGCCATACAGACAGACGGACGCAAGATGACGGATAGTGATCCCTATGTGTCGATCCTGCACTAGGTGCAAGCGACACAAAAATTTCAGTCGAGGAAATTAATGCATAGCCCTTTAACAATATTCATTTCAATGCTCAGAAAATATATGATGAACCACCCAATGAGGCAATAGATTTCTTTTAAAGTTACTCTTGAGTCTACTATAAAAGCTGAATTCTCACGATGGATGGATGGATGGATGGATGGATAGACCGACGGGCAGATCGATGATGAATGCAGATATCAGTGCACAAGCATGAAAAGGGGGCTTATTTTTTCTTACCTTTAATAGCACAAAGACACAGCATGTTGGACTAATGAAAGCTGTCAGACTAATGGACTGTATAAAAAATGGGTTACAAGCATATCTACCACCACTTTTTGAACTAAAAGCGAAAAATATTGCTAATCTGCGACCAAAATACCCTAGGGAATTATATACAATGGAATGCATTTGTATATACTCCTTGTGAGTAAAGATCAACAAAATCTAGAAGATACAGTACAGCCAGAGACTTACCGTGATAAATCACTGTGATAGACGTATCACTCTGCTTAGTGAAATGTGTATATTTTATTTCCCGTTTGATCTATCAACATGCTTTCTTTTGCATTTAGAGTGATACATTCTACCAAGAAATTATGTAGATAGATCAATCAGGAAAAAAGATATATCAATCTAATAAATTAAAAATTTAGAGTAATATGTCTATCACAGTGATTTATCATAAGTCTCTGGCTGTACTGTATACACCATGAATAAATTTAGGCTTACATTAGTTACCGGAGAAGTTTATCTGACGGACGGAAATATACTCTTATACATGCATTTTATCTTTTGTTAATGAAGTGTATTCCTGCTACTGTTCCTATCCTTGTTATGTTTGTCTTTTGTTTTTGTTTTTTCTTGTGCAGTTCCTTGGTACATTGTGTTTTTAAGTCATTGCAGGTGTTTTTCATTATTTTTTATTACTGTGTACATTGCTTTACACTCAGGGCAATTTCAACAATATTTACAAGTCCCCGATAAACTGGCCTATTTACATTTATCATGCAGATTCCATCTTAATTTAGGTTGTACTATTTCTAACATACCTGAAGGGTTATAGTCATCACAGTGAGAAATAGGCAAAACATGGAAGCTGTTCTTAAAATATTTATATTCTACTAGACAGAATACAGCGAGACCAGTTTTTAGAATCTTATATGAATGCATGAAATTTAAATATACCAGTTTTTGTTTATATAAGGCATAATTTAAAAAAATGTTTGTTTAATTCCCCAAAACTATGTAATGATGTTGGGTAGGTAGGTAACACACAAGGATTTTTTTTTACTAAAAAATGGTTACTGTACTTTATCAAAAAAAAGTTTTTATCTGAATACAATAAAATAATTTGGGTAGGAACATTCTTTCAGTATGTTAAGGGTTGGTAGTGTAAGATGAAACGATAAATATTTTAATTTTGGTCTTACATACATATTTTCAACAGCTTTAACATTTAATTTTTTGGAGGGAAGGCCTGCAAATATCTTTAGTGATGGCAAAAAAAATTTAATTTACATAGGCAAGTAAGCATTCATTCATTCATTCATAACTTTAATTCCTCCATAAGGAGATATAATATATACATTATATAATGAAAAACACTGTAAAGATGTCAGTCAAATACAAACACTTTAAACTTTCACATCTTTTCACATGTTTCATTTGATTTACATTTTTGAAATAAAAAAAATTCTTGTAAAATCTCTATGTGGTTATAAAACATGACAAAATTGCCAAAAATTGTGTACTTTACAAAACAAAAGTATGCTTATTATGTATATATATCTTTTTAAAAATCTACCCTGAAAATATCAAAGAGAGTAAATATTCAGGAATTCAGATCATACATGTCATAAGAAATTACATTTTGTATCAAGTAAACTCGACAATTAAAAACATTTCATACAAGTGAATTACCTGGTAATTAAGGCTTTTTAAAGGGAAAATTCACGATTTTTCACATGGTGGCTTATTTTGTTCCTTGTAATGAAAAATGCATATATTTCAAGTTTTATTAAAAAATTCGAAAAAATAAAGAAGTTATTAAAGAAATTCTATAATATATTTTGACTGTAATTGTAGGTTGTGACGTCAAAACCTACTACTGAATCATGGGAAATATCTTTAAAAGTCTTCATCGATACAGATCAGTTTACGCAATTCAAATCGCTTAGATGATTTTTGATGTGGCCAATTATCAAAAATTAAAAAGGATGTAAATAAACCCCAAAGGAATTTAAACAAGAGGCTCTCAAGAGCCTGTATCGCTCACCTGGGCCATTGCTGACAAATACAGTCAAAAATAATACATTGTTTGTGTAATACCAATGTTGAATGCCAATCTTGAATCTGTTCAGACAAGCCAGACACATTTTAAGAAGGGGACAAACTAAGGTCCATTGTGACCAAGTGTGATTCCAATTGGCCAAGTACTTTCAGAAGAGAAGATCTTGGNCAGAATACTTTTGTTTTTTCTAAAATTACAGTATTCTTGTTTGGTTTCCATGACAACCAAAAGATCCTGACCATCCATTACAACCCATAACAGAACACCATTCAAAAAAAATTTGGGCAGGGGTTCCCACGGGGGGGGGGGGGGNTACTGTCTTATTCGTGTGGGATGTAAATTGGCGTGATTTTTGATTTATGGTTTTAGAATTCTCCCTCTCCTCGTTCTTGCTCACGGGGGGTCACTTCCTATATAGAGGTATATACAGACATGCCGCTGGAATGGCCCTGTTTTTTGGAGTTGTCAACTATATGAATGGGTAGTAATTTTTTACATCATATATATAAATGGGTCGTAAATTAACCCCAAGTGGCCAGAATCTCTACTGGTTGCTGTAATTTATCAAGTAATTATCATTATTTGATGTTTAAGAACATTCCTGTTGTGAAATTAATGGTTTTCTGACTCAAATTACACATATTCACTATATACAGTTGGGTTGCTTATTTTTGAAATATACTATATGAATGGGTTAATATTTTGCTTAGGGAACTATATGAAAGGGGGGTATTTTCAAAATGCCAGCGACAGGCCTGTACCCATTTCCATCCGAAGTGACCACCCCTTAGTGGCTTAGTTTGGTTCTAATCAGACTAGCAGTTTTTGAGAAGAAGATCTTTGAATGTATATTCCATAGGGTCCAATGTTAAAACTATGTTCCTGCTGGTGGCCATCTTGGATGAGGTACAGACCTGCCATATACAAAATGTACCTTTTTTGGAAGGGACCATCTAAGGGCCATTTTGACTACGTTTGGTTATAATTGGACTCGTAGTTTCTGAGAAAAAGATCTTTGAATGTCTTTTCCATTATGGGTCCAATGTTAAAACTATGTTCCCGCTGGCTGCCATCTTGGATGAGGTACATACCTGCCAGATACCTTTTTTGGATGGGACTATCTAAGGACCATTGTGGCTTAGTTAAGTTTTAATTGGACTAGTAGTTTCTGAGAAGATCTTTAATTTCTTTGAATGTATTTTCCATAGGGTCCAATGTTAAAACTATGTTCCCCACTGGCGGCCATCTTGGATGAGGTACAGACCTGCCGGATACCTTTTTTGGATGGCACCATCTAAGGACCATTGTGGCTTAGTTTAGTTTTAATTGGACTAGAAGTGTCTGAGAAGAAGATCTTTGAATGTCTTTTCCATAGGGTCCAATGTAAAACTATGTTCCCCACTGGCGGCCATCTTGGATGAGGTACGGACCTACCAGATACCTTTTTTGGAAGGGACCAACTAAGGACAATTGTGACTGTTTGGTTATAATTGGACTGGTAGTTCCTGAGAAGAAGATCTTTGAATGTCTTTTCCATAGGTTCTAATGTTAAAACTACCGGTATGTTCCCCGCTGGCGGCCATCTTGGATTAGGTACGGACCTCCCGGATACCTTTTTTGGAAGGGACCATCTAAGGACCATTGTGACTAAGTTTGGTTATTGGATTGGTAGTTTCTGAGAAGAAGATCTTTGAATGTAATTTCCATAGGGTCCTATGTTAAAACTATGTTCCCCGCTGGCGGCCATCTTGAATTAGGTACGGACCTGCCGGATATCTTTTTCGGAAGGGACCATCTAAGGACCATTGTGACTAAGTTTGGTTATAATTGGACTGGTAGTTTCTGAGAAGAAGATCTTTGAATGTGTTTACCCATAGGGTCCAATGTTAAAACTATGTTCCCCGCTGGCGGCCATCTTGGATGAGGTACGGACCTGCTAGATACCTTTTTTTAAAGGGGATCACTCAAGGACTATTGTGACCAAATTTGGTTCCAATTGGCCCAGTGGTTTCAGAGGAGAAGATCTTTGAATGAAAAGTTTACGCCGGACGGACGGACGATGGACGACGGACGCCGGACGCCAAGTGATGGCAAAAGCTCACCCTGGCATAGCCAGGTGAGCTAAAAAATGGTTTTGGGACAATAGCTGCAGAGATTTTTTGTAGCCCTTTCCATGTGTTCCAAGTTTGATGGGATACTGGGAGTTATTGCACCTATCACAACCCCTTTCAGCATTTTAACAAGTTGACAAGAATGAAAAGAGAAGACATACCCCTTCCAGTTTGTAAAGCCAACAATTTGAACAAACAAAAAAATGCATGGGTGTCACCTGCACTATATATATATATTTAAGAATTCTTGTGTTCAAAATAGAATTACAAAGTCCAAGTTGCACATCTAAATTATATACTGAAGCATGCATTCCTCTGAGTTTGATAGAAAAATACAGGGCCATATATTAGGAGTTGAGGATAATGGAGGCATATCCCTAGACTCCAATAATCTAAAATGACAAAGTCCAAAAACAGCCTAAAATCTGGAAAAAAAACAAAATTAAAGAAAAACAAAATGCATGGTGCACAATTCTTCAATATATACTGAAGCATTCCTGCTAGTTTGGTGGGAAAGTGACAAGCGGTTTAGGAGGACTTGCAGATAATTGAGATGTACCCTCAAGACTCCAGAGTGAGTAAGCTAAAATGGAAAAGTCCAAAAACAGCATAAAATCTGTAAAAAACAAAATTAAAGAAAAACAAAATGCATGGTGCACATCTTCAACATATACTGAAGCATTCCTGCAAGTTTGGTTGAAAAGTGCCATGCAGTTTATGAGGAGTTGCAGATAATGGAGACGTACCCTCAAGACCCCAGAGTAAGCTAAAATGACAAAGTCCAAAAACAGCATAAAATCTGTAAAAAACAAAATGCATGGTGCACATCTTCAACATATACTGAAGCATTCCTGCAAGTTTGGTTGAAAAGTGCCAAGCGGTTTAGGAGGAGATGCGAATAATGCGTAAATTTTTTTGAGCCATACAGACGACAGACAGATGGACGCAAGACGACTGAAGTTGCACATCTAAATTATATACTGAAACATGCATTCCTCTGAGTTTGATAGAAAAATACAGGGCCATTTATTAGGAGTTGAGGATAATGGAGGCATATCCCTAGACTGCAATAATCTAAAATGACAAAGTCCAAAAACAGCCTAAAATCTGGAAAAAAAAAAACAAAATTAAAGAAAAACAAAATGCATGGTGCACATCTTCAATATATACTGAAGCATTCCTGCTTAGTAGTTTGGTGGAAAAGTGACAAGCGGTTTAGGAGGAGTTGCGGATAATTGAGATGCACCCTCAAGACTCCAGTATGCTAAAATGGAAAAGTCCAAAAAACAGTGTAAAATCTGTAAAAAACAAAATTAAAGAAAAACAAAATGCATGGTGCACATCTTCAACATATATTGAAGCATTCCTGCAAGTTTGGTTGAAAAGTGCCAAGTGGTTTAGAAGGATATATAGAGATCATGGACATCAAAGATTGCTTGCCACTTGTCAATGTCAAAAATTAATTATTAAACGATTGATATTAAAGGATAACGTAACAGTTAGAGAAAATAAAAAACTTTTATGTAATATAAATAGCTAAGTACATTTGTATATCAAAATCATATAATAGGAAAAAGAAGGGAAACAGGGAATGTGTCAAAGAATGCATCCTTTAATATAAGAAATTAGGATTTGCGCTTTCAATTAAATCACTTTAACCAATTCATAAAAACAAAAGTATTTCATTATTTAAATTCCTTTGGGGTTTATTTACATCCTTTTTATTTTTTGATAATTGGCCACATCAAAAATCATCTAAGCGATTTAAATTACGTAAACTGATCTGTATCGATGCAGACTTTTAAAGATATTTCCCATGATTCAGTAGTAGGTTTTGACGTCACAACCTAAAATTACAGTCAAAATATATTATAGAAATTCTTTAATAACTGCTTTATTTTTTCGAATTTTCTAATAAAACTTGAAATAATGCATTTTTCATTACAGGGAACAAAATAAGCCACCATGTAAAAAATCGCGAATTTTCCCTTTGAAATGCCTTAATTACCAGGTAATTCACTTGTATGAAATGTTTTTAATTGTCGAGTTAACTTGATAATTTCTTATGACATGTATGATCTGAATTCCTGAATATTTACTCTCTTTGATATTTTCAGGGTAGATTTTTAAAAAGATATATATACATAATAAGCATACTTTTGTTTTGTAAAGTACTCAATTTTTGGCAATTTTGTCATGTTTTATTATAACTGATACAGATACAGATACTTTATTCTCATAAACCATATTTACAAAGGTGTAGAGAATTTACAACATATACAATATTACTATAAATTACGAATCCAAAGTTGGTAGTGTTAAATTTAAGATACTAATACATTTAACCAACAATAAATTACATGAAAATAGCAGTTTACAATTCATCCTGGAGAACTAACAGTATTATTAATAATCCTAATAAATTTACATAATTTCTTTAAGACAGAGATACGGTTATTTGTAAGTAATGAGCTAAATTTTAGAGTATTCTGTCTAGAATAATATATTTTTGATATGTATTGTTTTCGCTCCTCTATAAATCTGGGGCATTCCATAATAAAATGATATTCATCGCCTATATCATTTCTGTCACATAAATCACATTTTCTATCACCCCTTTCAATATTTAACCACCTTCCCCGTTCAATTTGTAGTGAGTGATTTAGTGTTCTAAATTTACAGAGAGTGTATATATCTCTATCATCGAGAATATTGAAATAGTTTTCAAAAGCCAGAGTATTCTTAAATAGTTTATAATTAATACATTTGGGTGAATTTTGTACGTTTTCACTCCAAGTTTGTTTAAACGGATCAACTAGTCTAAGTTTGACACTTGAAACTAGCCACTTATTAAAATTTCCATTTTGAAGGTGAAAAATATTTGAAAAACCACAATTATCCAACATGTCTTTAATATTCTTTATCCAAACAAAATCAAAATTTTTCAGTGTATAATTAAAATATGCTAATCTATAAATAATAGGTGACAGTTTATTTTCGTTGTCATTGAGCAGTTTACACCAATATGAAATAGTTCTACAATTAATACTTATTTGGAGAGGATATCGACCTGATTCTCCATACACCATACAATTTGGTGTTGATTTTTTCATATGAAAAAGAAGTTTTAAAAATTTCAATTGTACTTGCTCTATTACGTCATTTTTCCCAAATCCCCAGATCTCACAGCCGTAAAGTAAAATTGGTTGAACTATTAGAGATTTTACAAGAATTTTTTTTATTTCAAAAATGTAAATCAAATGAAACATGTGAAAAGATATGAAAGTTTAAAGTGTTTGTATTTGACTGACATCTTTACAGTGTTTTTCATTATATAATGTATATATTATATCTCCTTATGGAGGAATTAAAAATATGAATGAATGAATTGCTTACTTGCCTATGTAAATTAAATTTTTTTTGCCATCACTAAAGATATTTGCAGGCCTTCCCTCTAAAATTAAATGTTAAAGCTGTTGAAAATATGTATGTAAGACCAAAATTAAAATATTTATCGTTTCATCTTACACTACCAACCCTGAACATACTGAAAGAATGTTCCTACCCAAATTATTTTATTGAATTCAGATAAAAACTTTTTTTGATAAAGTACAGTAACCATTTTTTAGTAAAAAAAAATCCTTGTGTAACCTACCTATCCAACATCATTACATAGTTTTGGGGGAATTAAACAAACATTTTTTTAAAGTATGCCTTAAATAAACACAAGTGTGGACCCAAATTGATGTCTCGCCCGTCCCTTCATGGTCGCAAAATTGATGTGAATTCTCAAACTGACTAAATCAGAAAATAAAACATATTCCCTAGACTGTGAACGCTAGACAAAGGCAATAGAGCAGACTGTCATGAATCACCAAAAAAAAAATATCAGTGACCACTGATAGATACTATAAACCAAACATGTTCATTAGACCGTGAAAATGAGGTCAAGGGCTAAAGCCAAACAGCAGGATGTCATGTTCCATTTAAGACAAACCCAAATACCAAATATTATTGACCTTACATTAAAAGATACTGGGAAACTTAACATGATCACTGGACCGTGAAATTGAGGTCAAAGACAAAAACCATATAGCAGACTGTCATGTACTACCCAAGACCAACCTATATACCAAATATCATTGACCTACCACTTATAGTTACTGAGAAAATGACCTAATCACTAAAACTTAACATGCTCACTAGACCGTTAAATTGAGGTTAAGGACAAAAGCCATATGACAGACTGTCATGTACTATCTAAGACCAACCTACATACCACATATCATTGACCTACCACTTATAGTTACTGAGAAATTAAACTAAGCACAAAAACTTAACATGATCATTGGACCGTGAAATTGAGGTCACAGGCAGACTGTCATGTACTTCTCAGGACCAACCTATATACCAAATATCATTAACCTACCATTTATAGATACTGAGAAACTAAACTAAACACAAAAACTTAACATGTTCACTGGACCGTGAAATTGAGGTCACAGACAAAAGCAATATAGCAGACTGTCATGTACTACTCAAGACCCACCTGTATACCAAATATCATTGACCTACCACTTATAGTTACTGAGAAAGTGACCTAATCACAAAAACTTAACATGAAAGTTTACGCCGCCGCCGTTGCCGCCGCCACCGCCGGCGCTGCCGTCATACTTTGTACGCATATGTCTCGCTTTCCGCACCTTTCGTCGCCGGCGAGACAAAAAACTGGTATATTTAAATTTCATGCATTCATATAAGATTCTAAAAACTGGTCTCGCTGTATTCTGTCAAGTAGATACATAAATATTTTAAGAACAGTTTCCATGTTTTGCCTATTTCTCACTGTGATGACTATAACCCTTCAGGTATGTTAGAAATAGTACAACCTAAATTAAGATGGAATCTGCATGATAAATGTAAATAGGCCAGTTTATCGGGGACTTGTAAATATTGTTGAAATTGCCCTGAGTGTAAAGCAATGTACACAGTAATATAATATAAAAAAATAACGAAAAACAACTGCAATGACTTAAAAACACTATGTACCAAGGAACTGCACAAGAAAAAACAAAAACAAAAGACAAACATAACAAGGATAGGAACAGTAGCAGGAATACACTTCATTGACAAAAGACAAAATGCATGTATAAGAGTATATTTCCGTCCGTCAGATAAGCTTCTCCGGTAACTAATGTAAGCCTAAATTTATTCATGGTGTATACATGTATCTTCTAGATTTTGTTGATCTTTACTCACAAGGAGTATATACTAATGCACTTAATTCCATTGTATATAATTCCCTAGGGTATTTTGGTTGCAGATTAGCAATTTTTCGCTTTTAGTTCAAAAAGTGGTGGTAGATATGCTTGTAACCCATTTTTTATACAGTCCATTAGTCTGACAGCTTTCATTAGTCCAACATGCTGTGTCTTTGTGCTATTGAAGGTAAGAAAAAATAATTAAGCCCCCTTTTCATGCTTGTGCACTGATATCTGCATTCATCATCGATCCGTCCGTCGGTCTATCCATCCATCCATCCATCCATCGTGAGAATTCAGCTTTTATACAGTCAACTCCACTTAATTGCATTCCTCTTAATAGCATATTTCTCTTAATTGCATACAATTCTGCTGCACAAAACCATTTACTATATGCCTCTATATTATTTATTCCTTTTAATTGCATATTGAATAGTTAAAAAATCCTGTTAATTGAATAGTTTCATTTTCAAATCAAGACATGTTTTGTGAAATTTAACATTAAAAGTATATATTTTTTAGCAAATTATTCTGAAAAACTAATAAAAATGAGATATCTAATTATGAAATGTCAAATTAATTAATGATTTTGTAAAAGCAGACTGTAATCTCTGTGTTTGTTTATTGATTAACTCATCATTTGACACTTTTCAAGTTAATTGACACGTTTTTACAGGAAGATTGAAAACTCCTGTTAATAGAATATTCCTGTTAATTGCATATTTTTTCCTGACAAATAAGGTATGCAATTAACAGGAATCCACTGTAGTAGACTCTTGAGTAACTTTAAAAGAAATCTATTGCCTCATTGGGTGGTTCATCATATATTTTCTGAGCATTGAAATGAATATTGTTTAATTTCCTCTACTGCAATTTTTGTGTCGCCTGCACCTTGCAGGATCGACACATAGGGATCACTATCCGTCGTCTTGCGTCCATCTGTCTGTATGGCTAAAAAAAATTTAAGCATTATCCGCATCTCCTCCTAAACCGCTTGGCACTTTTCAACCAAACTTGCAGGAATGCTTCAGTATATGTTGAAGATGTGCACCATACATTTTGTTTTTCTTTAATTTTGTTTTTTTTACAGATTTTATGCTGTTTTTGGACTTATTCATTTTAGCTTACTGGGGTCTTGAGGGTACGTCTCCATTATCCGCAACTCCTCCTAAACCACTTGGCACTTTTCAACCAAACTTGCAGGAATGCTTCATTATATGTTGAAGATGTGCACCATGCATTTTGTTTTTTACAGATTTTATGCTGTTTTTGGACTTTGCCATTTTAGCTTACTGGAGTCTTGAGGGTATGTCTCCATTATCCGCAACTCTCGCACACAGGTGACACAGATTTTAACACCTGTGTCCCAGGTGTTGCGTAATAATTTCTAACCCAATTTGCAAATCTTTACATGATTACCTGTACGATGATTGACGGAAATTACATCAAAAGAAACAATATACCTTGGCTATAATTGCACATGGGTGCACGTTTGGTTGTAGATGTTCCAGACCATATGTGTATTTGGACCGTACGCGTACGGTCCGGACCATACAAGTATTTTTTCGAAATACTCATACGGCGGTCGGGCCGTACGCGTATGGTCCGACCGTAAGCGTACGGTCTGGCTATTTCAAAGTTTTTCATGTTCTTGGATAATGTATCAACAAATTAATATACCGTATACAATATTATTTTATGAATTAACTTCTTATGATTAGAAACAAATAAGATTTTCTAAAAATCGTTATTTTAAAGAAAATAAAAGATAAAAATAAGACTTTATTGTAATTATGTTTAAAAAAAAATGTCTTTTTAAAATTGACTTATTCATTGAACATTATTTGAGATAAAAAAAAAACTAGTGTTTCGTAAAAAATAAATGGAATGTTAACTGAAATAAAATATATGGTACGTCTTCTTGTCAGAAAATCCTGAGAAAAAAATACCACCTATAAGGAACAACAACATTTCCCCCCAATTACTCAAAAAAAGGGTGCAAATCCCAAAATCTCGTAAAGAGACGACTGAATTAATATAACAGCAGAAATTTTACAGTGTTCCAAAAAAGAATACCCCCTGTCCACGAACAAAGCTTCTCAATGTAGAAATGTAGTTTATGTATTACCTTTAAAATTTGTGTGAAAATGTGAAAATATTTTTTTTTATTTCACTGCTTTCATAATTTCATTTCATTTATATAAAAAATTATTATTTTTATAACTCACTGAGACCTAATAATTTATATGGTTTTGCTATCAGTTTTGACTGTAATTTACTTCTTTGTTTGAATAACGAATGTAGTGTCTGTCTTTTTCTTTGTACTCATACGGTCTAAATATACATGTATGGTCCAGCTTGTATCAGACCGTAAACGCATACTCATACGGTCCGACCGTACGCGTATGGTCTGACCATACGCGTACGGTGGGACCATATGAGTATACGCATACGGTCCGGACCGTACGCGTACGGTCCAAATACGCGTATGGTCTGGAACATAGACAATATGGGATAGGATTTGAAAACATACGTTATAAAAATCGATCTTTTGTTTGTTTATTTTTCAAAAAATGTGTCATTCAGATATCAGACTTCATAAGAGATAAGTAAAATATTGAAATGAAGAGGGTATATAATTAACAATGATGAGTCAAGATGTAGAACTGTATAAAGTTCGCCCAATGTGATATAAAAGGGGAAATCTAATAAATGTTATAGTGTTTTTTTTTATGAATAGAAATGAAATCAAAAATTTATTGCGTTACCGTTCAAATGGAAAAAATACAAGCATATAAAGACATTATTCACCATGTCGCATAATCTTGAATATACATGCATTTATACGATTGGTGTGCCCAAGAGTCGTACAAAAAATAATTTGCTTAGACTTTTATTTACTATCGGTTTTAGGCACCTAAACTCCATTTCATTAAAAAGTGCTTTTTATCTTGAATGATTTCTCATTACTAAATCTGTAATATTGTAAAATGTTATTATTGATCTAAGAAAATTTACATCTACACAAAACCGACAAAAATATTTCGTACCAATTACCTGACACGGAATACATATCTAAAATATGAGAATAGTTTGTCTTTTATGTATAAACCTGTATTCTACCCCTCCTGGTTGACAAATACTGTAATTTTGTGTTTTGTACTTCCACACATGCAAATTGTATTATTTATTTATTATTATATATTTATCTTCTCTGATACTAAGCTTAGTTCACTACAATAAAGATATTCATATTCATTAACAAATATGTGCGAATTAGTGGGTCCACTAGAAATATCGCATTTGTAAAGTCGCAGAAAGAAAAGAATATGAGAAATATCTCACAAAATGCTTTAAAAATGTAAGGGATACACGACAGAGAACGTGTTAATGATATAAACCATAAAAAAGTAAGTTTTTTTCAGTGAAATACATGCCATGTACTAATGATAGTGTACTAAGCACTGCTCGCTATAGTTGAAAAGTATTTGGGCTTTCATCAGAACATTGAGATAGTTTGACAAAGTTGATGACTTTCCTGGGTTCATCTATTTCCTTTTGGGATTCGAAATTAGAGATGTTTTTTCTTCTTTTCTTTTAATTGCATGCCTCCGAGTTTAGGTAACATTGTGTGATGGATAAACATCATATATTACTTTCGCTTATGAATCGGAATTCAAGTTTTGTGTTTTAGTGTTTGGATGAGAGAGAGAGGGACCAAAGTATAAACCACGCTAATACTTCCTGTCATGGCCACAGGTAAGTACATGTTTGTTGACTGGGGGTAATAAACAGGTTTGTTGTTTTGTTGGACAAATTACCTGTCGGTGTGTCTAATTATCCCGGCTAATATTATTTCAATTACTTGTAGAGCAGTCTGCTTATCAGAACATAGATTTATCATATTTATGGTCAGAATTTCGCATTGCACCTTTTTTATATTTTCAAACATCTTTTTAAAATAAAATGTTGGTTTTGTACCTAGATGTGATCAAAATATCAAAACAAAACCAGGAAAAGTATATAATACACTTTTGTCATACAATCATTTTGTTAGACAACCGTCTGCTTCACATTGATAAAGAATGTACATGATGGCAACGGTAGGTCACCGTTATTTGATATCTCTAAGGGACCGACCATTTAACCTGAAGGGGGGGTTATGGTTTTTTTTTCTGGACAGAAAATTTCTTTCGCGCTTTGCGCGAAACAAATTATTTATTTTTTGCACTCGTATCAACAAAATATTTTTTTTTCAAAATTAACATTATTTTTTGGGGCAGAAAGCCTCATTCAGAAAATTTTTTTTCATCATTTTGGCAGCCAAAATATGTTTTTCACATAAAATCAGATCCAAAATATTTTTTTAGAAAAAACCATAGCCCCCTCCCCCTCCCGCTCTTCAAGTTAAATGGTCGGCCCTAAGGTCATTAGACATATCTTGACAATTTTTATCGAGAGGATGGCAAAATGGGGACCCACACAACGAAGTCAATCACATCGAAATATCGATCTCATGCACTTATCCTTTGGAATAAAAACATTAATATAGATGTATACTGGTTCATTTATACAAATGGAAAATAATATCAAATTTAAATTTTTTTGCGAATTTTCCCTTTAATAACCTGTTGTGATTGTTACTATTTGTTGCCAACCAAAATTACCTTTTGAAGTCTGATTACTTGCCGACCAAAATTACCTTGTGAAGTCTGTGACTCCAAGTGAAGCTCTAGATCTTATCTTTTTTGCAAAATCGGAAGAATACCAATTAAAATCTGTCAGCAATAGATCTATAACAGATCCAAAATTGGAAGTCTACAGCAAAAATCTGTTGTGTTGGCAGGTATGTATCAAATTATAGCTTACTACTTCTTAAATTTCCAGTGAAAGGTCATAACACTGCCAGGTGACTGTGTAGCATTTAAGTGTAAATCGTGAAAAACTGTTTGGCCTTACCAGAAACATATTACAAATTAATCTGTAACATTAAATAGTGTCTGCTGTGAAATAAAGTACAGGCAGAGACATATGATGATAGATGTCCCAATCAGACATGATGTCAGACATGTCCGACAGATGTCCCAGTCAGACTAATCCCCTGTTGTTAATGAGGCTTAAGGGTCATAAAACATGGTTTATAAAATCATTAATGTACCTGACTGGTGTTGTGATTTAGTGATAAGTCAATGATAATCCCTTACCTGTGGAAGGTCACAATCATTTTAACAAATTTTAAATGCTATTTAATTATAATGAAAAAAAAATAGATAATTATCTAATATTTAAATTCATCAATAATTTGATAACTTTTGCATTTATTTGATTTTGTATTTCAACTTTTCAAAAAATAAGTAGTAAAAATACACACCTGATTATTATACATGAACAATACAGAAAATTTCAAATGATTATTAATCAAATATAGTTTTTAATTGTTTGATACAAATAAGAAAAAATTATAAAAAAAAACAAGTATCTGCAGATCATAATAAATAAAAAAGCTAAATAGCAAGAAATTTCTTATATAATAATTGCATAAAAAAAATTATGAGATATATATTAGTATGAAAAGAGTCATGATTTATGTCTTGTGTACAAAAATACAACTTATAAATTTTTTTTTGGATTTTTATCTGTTTTCAAATTAAAGTTATAAAATAGATTTAAAACAAGTAATAAAACTGATCACCTATATCCTAATTAAAATCAGTGAAACAGAAGGACAATTTTATGACCCCTCATAAAATTGTCAGAATTTGGGTTTGGGACATGTCCAACAGGGACATTTATCATCATATGACTCTGCCTGTACTGTACTTTCCACCTTTACAATTGTTATCTATAATAAAGTCCAAGGACAGAATTAAACCTGGGACTAATATAACAGGGATATGAAACTATTTAACAAACCAGTTTGATCGAATAAAAAGCGGTGTCCGGGCTACGATTTTCCGCTGTAACTTTTGATTTACTCAACATAAAATTATTCTAAAAAATTTGCCGAAAAGCTGATTTATCGTATATTTATGTTACAGTACAAATTGGAATCCAGTAGGATCCGGAATCCTCCTAGTACAAATTGGAATTCTAATTTCTACTGGGACAAATTAGAATTCCGATTTGTACTGGATTTAATTCAGTACAAATTGGAATTCCAATTTCTACCAGGACAAATAAGAATTCTAGTTTGTACTGGATTTAATCCAGTTCAAATTGGAATTCCAATTTCTCCTAGGAGATATTGAGATATCCTGATTTATACTAGTAGGATTCTGAATCCTACTGAATTTCTAGTATGATCCAGAATAATACTGAATATTTTGTTCAGGGGGATTCTGGATATTACTGACATTCAAAGCTGAAAAAAAGTTTTTGATTATGTTATAAGAAGTATGTATTTCACAACCTTTTAATTTATAAAAACTAAATACTGAAACTATAAAAAGAAAAATGACATACTTTAATTAGAACTGTCCATTTGTTGAACTGTGTCTGTGACATATGGTAGAACAAGGAATTTTGTATTTACGGCAAGGACATGGCATAGTATTGTATTTGCCAGAGTAATTACAAACCGCAGCTGTTATATTGCTATCTTCCAATGAATGATTTTTTTAACATGCCAATGTGTGAAATTTCAGGTAGAGTAACAGGATCTACTGCCTTTAAACAAGGGAAACAAAAACTTCTCAAATCAACAATATCAGTATCAGAAAAATAGTTTTTAAGTATGCCATCTTTAGCAAAAGAAATCATATTCCAATTTTTATTTTTATTTTTTTTTTTTTGTAAAGTACCTCCATGTGCTCTTCCACATTTAAAGCTAACTTATGAAAACTAGTGATAAAAAGTTTAAACTGTGCTCAAAGGTTTGAGAGTTCGAAGCAAAACATCTATACAATTTATACAATTAGACAATAAATCTTATTCTTTCGAAATTAATCTTTTAATTAAATGATCAACGAAACAGTGGAAGGGACATATTACTAATATTTTTGTTACTTCTCTAACACCGTTTCTATTGATTGAAGTTAGTAGGATCCAGAATCCTACTATTATAAATTAGGATATCTCAATTTCTCCTAGGAGAAATTGGAATTCAAATTTATACTGGATTAAATCCAGTACAAATCAGAATTCTAATTTGTCCCAGTAGAAATTAGAATTCCAATTTGTACTAGGAGGATTCCGGATTCTACTGGATTCCAATTTGTACTGTAACATTTACAACATTAAATTTTCATTCACACAACAATGAAATCCTAATTAAAAATAGACAATAACAGTACATTGACTTGACATAAATGCAATATAAGGATGAGGCTTAAAAACGCGGGAAAATGCATGCCTTTGTATTTTTTTATATTCCGTTTATGTCAAGTCAAGGTATAATTATTGTGTTTATACTGCAACATATAACAAGCAGAATTTCATAAAATATATGGGTGAAAATGATGATTCAAAAAGTGAAGCGGACGTCGTTAGCTTTAGATGAATCCATGTTTTATTGCAACGTAATGGAACAATTTCTACGGAAACGCATTGTTGACGTCATTGGGAAAGTGTTATACGGTCAGTGACTGTATAACACTTACGTTTATACAGTCAATGTAGTTCACTTACGCAAATAGAGAGGTTGCAGTTTCATCTTTTCAATCATATAAATTTTGTAGCATTAAATATTTTGGGGAAAAATAGAAAGTGTACTGAAAAAAACGTCATGAAGTATAAAATTTCGCGGTATATTTATAAAAAAAAAAACAAAATTATCCAAGTTTTAGAGCAAAATTTGTGTACTTTGGAATAAATTTATTCTACAAAAGTTATACTATGATTCACACCAATCTTTTTTCTATAAAATGATGTATTTTATGTTAAAATCGGTACAAAAATGTAGCTGTAAAGTGTACTAAAAAAGTGTCCTATGTTTCAACAGAGAAATGCTCAAAAATGCGACGATTTACAGGTATATCTGCCACGACACCGAAATTTTAAGAAATGTAAATGTTTCAAATCCCTGTTATATTATTCCCAGATTAAACGCATGATGATCATGAAATATTGTCCTCTTCGATTTTCCAATGAAATACATAACAGGAAGGACACTTTTTCACAGGACATTATTTTGGTTTACAAATCCTCTATTAAAATTGTCAATACCGGTAACATGTATGGCAAAGATTTCCCATCAGGTTAGTTAATTTTTAGTTGCCAACTCCTGTTATTTCAATTAAAACTGAATAGAAATGTAAACAAAAAATTCTATTTATTAAATATTGACAATTTTATTAATGACAATGCACCTGTATAAACAATAACATTACCATCAAAACATTACCATCATGCCCATACAGGTCAATTAGACAAAAAATTCGAAGAGTTCCGAATGTAGTGTTGCATGATCATGGGGGCGAGGTTACAAGCGAGGTGTTAACAACTTCAATTAGTTGTTAATTTTTGCATCTATATGTCTCTGGCCTTACATATGTTACCGATGATGAAGTCTTAGGACAGAATAAAATGCTGGAGTAAGGTTTTTTGGGGGATTTTTTTTAAATTCAAAATTAGTATTGAACAATAGCACACAAATTAACTGCTGACCTGAGGCATGCATTTTAAAAAAAACATCAGAACAAAATATTTTACACAATTCGCATTGTCAATGTAAGTGATTGTTGTTTGACCCAACATGGCCTAGCCCTTTCAGGTTACTTATTTGTGTTGTTAGTAAATAAAATTTTAGAAAAATTTGAAAGTAAAACTGAAAGTGCAAATCATTAGGGGTAATATGACAAAACAGAACATGAAATATTTTGGGCAACCTACTTAAACAATTCCTTGGTACTGTCATCCATGGTTGAAAACAAACAGCAAGAAAGATCGATCAATCTATGTAGCAGTCAAGTGACCAAGGCGAGTCAGCTTTCCCTGAAAGGAGATCATGTGATTTCGTACGGATTTAGCCAACTACCAATTTTTTGACAAGTACCACATTATTTGACAGAGTACGTCTTACAAAGTGAACATTTCAAATGGAGTATATTAAAACAGAATTGAGAATACGTGAAAATTTATCTTATGATAGCTGAAACGGATGTTACATTTATTGTGATTTTTTTCTGTTTGTAAAATGCGCCTAAAACGTCACTTCCTGTTTTACATACGGGCACCTTATCAATATGGTGGCCGACTTGTCCCTGCGAATTGTGCGGCTTTAGAAAAAAAAATCCATAAGTCTGGTACGGTACAACCTTCATTGCCCAATTTCAAACAATAGGAGTGGGATTTCTCCATTAGCTTAGAATATCAAATCTGTTGTAAATAGTGTATTGCAGCAGACTCGTTCTAAATTCCTCCCATTTTAATGAATTCAGTTGTGGCATGCTGAACAAAATGTGTGGGTTTTAACTGTCATTTATTGAAAGCTTAAAGCATTTTTTTTAGTACATACTTTTAAGTTATATAAATGCAATCATGATATGCATGATAAAATACATTTAAATGAGTTTCCTTGCTGACATGTTATTGCATTAAAACTAATCCTTTTGCCTTTTAGTTTTGGGATTTGAAGCCAGGAATGGTTTTTGATAAATACCTGCCTTCAAATGCCTTGTCAACCATGAATATTTCTATTCGGCAAGTTTTTTTTAGGTACCCCTAGGACTTGTATATCTAAAGGGATAAGAAACTCGATAATCCCCAGAAAAGGGCGTTTAGGTTAAAAAATATCAGCTTATATGACGGAACAGACATGTAGCACATCAGGGACAGTTGTATATAATATAACACACTCAATGTACGGTAATAAAAACCTGCTTATTTCCATTGTTTGCTATTCTAAATTTTAGTACTAGTATCTATACATTTAACAATAATGTATAAACATGATAAAGTTACTAATAAATGTTGAATAAATCTGAAGAAAAAATATCAAGAAATGTTTTTGAGATGAATATAAAGAAACAGAAAACCCTTTTTTTTTCGTTTAAGTAATTCATATTCAAAACAAAGAATGCAGATTATGTATATTTATTTGAACTCAATCAATCCTTACCGGTATATATTATTTTAATCATAAGCTTAATAATACATTGCAAAAATGATTTAAATAAAGTTTCAAAGATCAAAGAACATAATGCGTCCTTTTCGAGATATGGATCTACTACGGGACAACATACTTATCTTAGCACTTTGTCATGTGATAATAGTGACATTACGGTGCTTGATGTCTTCCGCTTCGTACTTGTGGTATATTTACTATGTCTTATTGGACAGGTTCCACAAAAGTAATAATTTTTTCATTCTATAATTATGCAGCTTGAAGTTAAGAACCGCAGTAACATGACTGCACTGTCTGTAGGACAATGCCAAGATTTTCATTTTCTGAAGTGCACTTCAATTTCGTCGCATTTGCATCAAGTGAACTGGAAAAATTTTCTTGAAAATCATATTCATTCATAACAAGTACTCATCTTCACAGGGAAAGTAGAATTCCCTTATCAGTCAGGGGCATCATCAAAAACAGTTATAAATTTAATAACCTTTATTGGTTACTTTTTTCGATTTTTGAATTATCTCCCTTAAGGAAAATTGCAGAAATAACTAAACTTGGTTATTTCTTCTGCAACATGTCAAATTTTCAACAAACTTTGATTCAAGAAACTTGAACAACAAAACCATATGGTTTGTGTAAATTTCTAAAGATATTGATGAAGTAAAACATCTCAATTATCAATGAACTGCTTATATTAGATAATGAACATTTAATTGTCATTTAAAGTCCCTTGGGGGCTTGACTTTGACCAACATGCGTACCATGTTCCTGATGGTGCGTATCAGATATTATAGTTTCAAATTATAAAGGAAATGTTAATTTATCAAAGAAAAATACCAACACAAATGAGAAAAATTTATTTTGGCCACAATCAGGATTTAAAGATCAAAGGAAATTCAAAAATAACCATTTTCCATTACTTATTGAAAATGAAAATAATTGAAAATGGTTATAAAATTTATAACTGTTTTTGGTGATGCCCCTGACTGCTTATGTTACAAATTAGGTAGCCTTTCTGAGATGCATTGACATCAGTGTGTTGGAAATGTAATAAACCAGAAATGTATCTGAACCTGAGATGTTACATCATTGTGGGAATGAAAGGACCTGGAAAACGATGTATTGGTAGCAATTAACAAAAATTAAGAATTATTTTTTCTGTTATTGATTTTTGTTTGTTATGTCGCCTGCTGTAAGGAGAGTGCACATGGACACGTATGAATTTGTATCGTCCGTCGGTTTTTTAATCCACAACTCCTTCAAAACTACTAGTCTGATTGTGATTCCAACCAAACTTTCAGGATATTTTGTTTACCTGGTCTAGTTGTGCACCTCATACTTCAAATTTTGATTTTACAGAATTTAGAGGTCTACCAAGAGCCAAAATAGCTCATTGCTAATTCCATCTTTTAATCCACAGCTCATCCAAAACTGTAAGCCGTTTTTCAACCACACTTGCAGGATATGTTGTTCTCCTGATCTAGTTGTGCATCTGATGTAAAATTTGGATTTGACTGATTTACAGAGCCAAAAATGTTAATTTGGTGACCTTCAAAATTATAATTCATATTCTATACAAATTTGCAGATATGTTTTTTCTCCTGATCTAGACATGCACCTGATACATAAAATTTTAATAATACAGATTTTAGAGGTAAGCTGAGCCAAAAATGGCTCTTCAAATCTAAAGTGCAGGCGACACAAGTGTTCCATGGAACACCCATCAATTTTTTTTTTCCTTGGTATTCCAAACCATGTACAAGCCGGGGACAAGCTCAATATTGTGGATATTGGTGTCACTACTTCAAAACCTGTAATGAAAATTGTTTGTTGACTGCCAAAAAAGGTGGTAAATTCAGCATTGTCTGATTTCAATAAAATTTGGTTTCCAAATAGATTTTGATGTTGTGAATTCAAAACTGATGTTAAAAATTGTTCACTGACTGCCATTTTAAAATGGCTGCCAAAAAAGACGGGAAAATTCAACAGTGTCTGATTTCAATGAAATTTGGTGTTGAAGTGGATATTGATGTCACTACTTCAAAAGTGGTATTGAAAATTGTTTGTTGACGGCCATTTTCAGAATGGCCCCCAAAAAAGGACATGAAAATTCAACATTGTCTGATTTCAATGAAATTTGGTTCCCAAATAAATATTTGTGTGGTAACTTAAAAATATCGTTTTTAAATTGTTGTGACCGCCATTTACAAAATTATGTCTCAACTTCAAAACTGGTGTTGAAAGTGGTCCTTAGCAAGAACGTTTTTGTCAAAAAAAGCCCAACAAAGAAATATAGTAAAAGTACTAAAACATGGTAAGGGCTTTTCCATTAAAATACATGTACCAGGGTCGGAAGGCAATTTTCTACTACCCCCACAACCTAGGGTAATGGACAAATATTGGTATAGCAATAAAATACAAAATCTACAAGAACCCCCAGGAATTTTCATTTTCTGCCTTCCTACCCTGGTACATCCTTTTTAATGGAATAGCCCTAAAACACAATCAGACTTTAGATACAGTTCAAGATATTGGTGGTGTTTGAGCTACCAAAGTTTGAGAGACTTAAGTTCAACTGAATAACTTACAATATTAGCATGGTTAGCTTGATTGTATAAACTAAAAGCCAGGTTAGCGATACAGGCTCCTGGGAGCCTCTAGTCTGATAAGATTTTTAGAAGTGTTGCAGGATGCAACAGCTTCCCTTGTTATGATAAGATTCAATGAACAGTAGTACCAAATCAAATTGGATTGATTGATTGATTGAATATTGTTTAACGTCTACTCAGCAATATTTCAGCTATATCAAGACGAGAACAAGTTTGTTGATAAATAATCACTTTGGGGTATGGAAATGGCCATGGGACGGGAAATTCTGACTGCCACTGGAAAAGTAGGGTGAAATCGTCAAGGGCGGGGAATTTAGCCTTGTAGCCGATCACCTACGGACCACCCCAAAAAGAGCTTGCTACAAGGGTTCTTTAACGTGCAGGAAGCGTGGCATTTCTTCCAACACGTGGACGCACAATTAGTAGGTTGTGAAGCGGTAGAAAAAAGTCCTAATGCCTTCACAATAACATGAATAATCTGATCGGTGTTGTGCAAAATATTTATAAGCAATGGATATTGAGGGTTTATTTGATATTTTAAATCAATTTCTTCGCAAGAAGAAAACTCAGAAAACAAAACAAAAACAAAAAAAATCGGATGAGGAAATTAACGAACACGTGCTTGGCAAATGATACATTGTCCAATTTTATCTATCACATGACCACCATAACACGTGATTAACACTCTATGCGTGTGAATACATTGTGAATTTAATGCAGAAATTGTAGCTGTGAAGTATAGAAGAAGACGAACATTTAAATACAAAAGATGATTCAATATTGACATTTTAATCGAAATCATTTACACGACTTTAATACGATATCAGGTAATGGAAAATTAACGAACACATGCTTGGCGTATGAATTAAATCTATCACATGACCACCATAGTCACGTGAAATAAATATTTAGTTGTCCAAGATGGCGTTCATCTGCATACGAAAAGTCATACCATCATTTTTGCGTATATGCAGTATTAATATACTGATTTTCAGATGAAGGAGTCATTTATGTGATTAGTTGACATGGCATTTGACATCCACTTTGAG
>MJUU01069285.1:107365-127786 GCA_002080025.1 Modiolus philippinarum | reverse complement strand
CAAAAATGTAATGAGATACCATAAAACTACATATGTAATATAAAAATGATGGACTTTTTACTCTGTCAATATGTTAAATATGGACCTGTTAGGAATATATTGACCTCGGACTTCGTCCTCGGTCAATATAAACCTTACAGGTCCATAAATAACATATTGACTTCGTAAAAAGTCCATAATTGATTAATACTAAACATGCTTATGGTGACACTGTTTATAAAAAGGTAAGCCATATACATGTATTGTTATACTAAACAAACTTGTAGGAACACTGTTTATAAAAAGGTAAGCCATGACAAAATTGCATTTTAATATAGATAAAAATTGTATTGTAGGGAAAAACACAACACTTAAGGATTTGAAATAAATTAGATTTCAGATAAATGTGTCAAAAATTGAAAAAAAAAATAATTGAAGCAGATAAAAATGACTGGAGGATTAAAAATTTGGAGAGAAACTGAACTCTTAGTTTTTCATAGGTTTAACATATATTTTGGTTTTACAATGAATGAATGTGCCATAATTAACAGGATTAAATGAACTTTGTCAAATTGTTTACAAACATCTATGTATTGAAATTGGGAAGAAAATTTGGGGAATTTGTGGGCAAAAAATTGTAAGGCTTATAAATGGAGTCATCCAGAGAAGTCAGAATATAACACAAAAACAAGACAAGTTGATTTCCTTAACTTTGCAAAGATAAAATGAATTTTGTTTGAATTATAGATTCCTGTAGAGGATAGAAAGATGGAAGATGAAGAGGATGAAGATCCAACATACTGTGAAATTTGTGGTCGCTGTGATAGAGAAGATCGTTTATTGTTATGTGATGGCTGTGATCAAGGGTTAGTTCAAACAATGTAGAAAAGTAGAATTCCAAGAAATCATACACACTTCTTTCAAATTTTGAAAATAGTAAGCTATTAATTAAGGACGTCTTTTTGTGCAGAATACATTTTTAAATCCCTATAAATAATTCAGGTACTTGAAATTTCATTCTATGTTATCATAATGTACACAGGGTTGCCATGCATCCTGGAAAACTGGAAACCCTTGAATTTCATTTTGAACTTCAAGGGTATTCATGGAAATATGCTTTTAAAAAAAACCTGGATTTAATAAAATAAATATTGATGGGAGGTATGTAAACAAATTCTGGAAAATAATTATGGCAACCTATAACTTTGTCCACTATTTTGGTTCTTAAAAATGACCAGAATGTCTTTGAAAAGTCCCTGAAAAATTCTTGCATTTGGAAACAACAAAATACTGGCAACCCTGTGTTTATTACCTTTACATACATTTAACACACTGTGTTAATGATGAAAATTTGCATTTTAAATAATTGAAACCAACTTTGACGATTCTGTTGATAAATCTTCAAAATAGTCAAATTCACATTTTTCTCAACATACATCATTACATGTGTCTCAAAAGAATATATTTTGAATGTTGAATACTAAGGGTTAATACCACGAGATAAACAAGTTATAAATTGACAGAATTACAATTTTGTAATTTCAGATACCATTGTGAATGTTTGAACCCTCCATTACGTGAAATACCTGTAGAAGAATGGTTTTGTCCTGATTGTGCTCAGACTGAATCAGGTTTGTGTCCAAAAGTATACGTATATATTTACCTGTAGTTACCTGTTGTCCTTACTGTTAAATTTTAAGCTTGCATCAATGTTTTTATACGACCGCAAAAATTTTGCGGTAGTATTATGGTATGGCGCAGTCGTCGGCGTCGGCGTCTGTGGCCAGCATAACTTTGTTTCTAGTAGACGGATCATCTTCAAATTTCAGTATGTGGTTTCTTGGCATAATGGCAATCCCGGGTTTTAATTTCGGGTTTGTGGCCCCACCCGTTTAAAAAAAAGGGGCCAAAAGGGGTTAAATTAGGTGTTTTCACATATTTGACTGTAGAATCTTTATTATTTATCGGATTTTGATGGGGTTTCTTTCANAATGTAGAAAAGTAGAAATCCAAGAAATCATACACACTTTTTTCAAATTTTGAAAATAGTAAGCTATTAATTAAGGACGTCTTTTTGTACAGAATACATTTTTAAATCCCTATAAATAATTCAGGTACTTGAAATTTCATTCGATGTTATCATAATGTACACAGGGTTGCCATGCATCCTGGAAAACTGGAAACCCTTGAATTTCATTTTGAACTTCAAGGGTATTCATGGAAATATGCTTTTAAAAAACCCTGGATTTAATAAAATAAATTTTGATGGGAGGTATGTAAACAATTTCTGGAAAATAATTATGGCAACCTATAACTTTGTCCACTATTTTGGTCCTTAAAAATGACCAGAATGTCTTTGAAAAGTCCCTGAAAAATCCTTGCATTTGGAAACAACAAAATACTGGCAACCCTGTGTTTATTACCTTTACATACATTTAACACAATGTGTTAATGATGAAAATGTGCATTTGAAACCAACTTTGACGATTCTCATACATGTGATAAACTAGTCAGCTGAAAACTGGAGATTTGAAAATTTTCAGCTGGAGATTGGGTCTGGAAACTGGAGATTTTTCGTCGACCTATTTTTAACCGTTTCATATGTTTTCCTCAGATAGTTTTGGTGAATGCAGTCATTTACAAATGCAGCATTATAATTTCTTTGGTCGTTGTGGGAGATTTCACTAATCAATATTAGTAGACGTAAGTGAATCTACAGAAGTGTTTCAGATTTAATGATATTATACATATGACCTAATTCAATCATTCTGTCATAATTTGTTGGTTGGTACTTTTCTCTTTATTGAATAATTTGATTTTTGTATGAAAGAAAATAGTTTGTAAAATTTCAAGCAAATGGTGCTTAAAACACTTATTAATGATTATTTTTAGTTGAAAAATGAGTTTTGTTGTCTAAAAGAATTGCCAGAAATAGTATAAAATCTCAACATTGCTGAAAAATATCAGATTAGTTGAAGACAAAAAATAAGGGGGAGACAACCCAGACGTATTTTTGCAAAATAATTGAAAAAAAATCATCATAAAAACGGTGATCTTTGTATCTATTTAGTACAAAAACACAAAAATTGGGAGTTCTGGCAATGCCAAAACTCTACTTTTAAAGACATTTGATCGTAAATAATCATACAGGTAAAGCTAGATTGACAGGTGACTGATTGCCGTTACTTGTTCATTGATCCGTGGAATTATACATCCCTGGCTATAAACTTGTCAATTAGCATTATAGCAGTAATTGTTATGTAATCATCAACTCTAATATCCTAATTAGCCTTCTCATTATGTTTATCAGTATCACCTGTATTGATTCTTCAGAGTTACTTGGGAGTTTTTCTCAACAAAAATAACGAAAATGGCGACTTGAAATTTTTGTTGTTGAAACTTCGAAAAAGCGGAAGATCTGAAAAGAAAACGGGAGGGACGGAAGAGGGGCAAAAAAGCGGGAGATTTTGGCCTCCCGTCGGGAGGTTCACATGTATGGATTCTGTTGATAAATCTTCAAAATGGTCAAATTCAAATTTTTCTCAACATACATCATTACATGTGTCTCACAAGAATATATTTCAAATGTTAAATACTAAGGGTTAATACCACGAGATAAACAAGTTATAAATTGACAGAATTACAATTTTGTCATTTCAGATACCATTGTGAATGTTTGAACCCTCCATTACGTGAAATACCTGTAGAAGAATGGTTTTGTCCTGATTGTGCTCAGACTGAATCAGGTTTGTGTCCAACAGTATATGTATATATTTACCTGTAGTTACCTGTTGTCCTTACTGTAAAATTTTAAGCTTGCATCAATGTTTTTTAATATTTCAGTTGTCCAATTCTTCAGCACTTTTCTTTTTCTATTCAAAATATGTTTCTTTTAATTGCTCTCAATGTCTGAAGTAAAAACATAATGGCTAAATTATTCATTTAAATAAGAATCTGCAATAGTAATGAACTCCAACACTCCAGTATCACTTTCTCTGCAAAATTATGTGTTTAAAGCCATAATTGCATCTTAGGTTTAGTAATCATTAGGTATTAACTTTAAGAAATGAAAACCTATTGCATTCTTATTTGTTTAAATTTCTAGTTTTTAATGGATACAATTTTAAGAAATATATTAAGGCCTTTGCACTGGGTCATGTTTAAATTGTGGTTTCGAAAACTTTGGAATAAAAAAAAAAAACAAAATTAACTACTGTATAGCGGGTAATTTTCACATATTCTTGCAGATGAACTTAAATCGCGAAAATAAATTCAGCAAATATTTTATGTATTCTTATGTTATATATAGGATCTTTGATAGTCCAAAAAATTTAAAACGCTTAAATTTTTCAGCACACATTTTCCACTCAAAACCACGAAATTTTTTACCCATAAAAATAACCCACTATACGGTAATATAAGGAATTATAAAGTAACTATCAAGTAAGTTTTACCACATGTATATATATTGTATGCAAATTAACTTTTAAGTGTATGAAAGAGCCGATCCTAGAGAATTTATAATGTTTGGTGAGTTTTATTTGAAGTTAATTTTTTTCTTTTTGACATTGCATGCCATTCATTTGTTTTTGTGCTTAGATTTTACAAGTTGTTTGTGATTAAGAATTTTTACATGTTCTTTACCTTTAAGAATGTTTATACAAGTTCTTTTGTGATTTGGAATTTTTACATAGTTTGAAAATTTTTGCCTATGAACTATTCCATATTTTTTTTTTTGCTTTTGATACTTTTGTACCTGGTTTCTTGTTGATTTTTGAAATCCCAAACTGCATATTTCAGGATTTTATGGCTAATGATTTTTATACGACCGCAAAAATTTTGCGGTCTTATTATGGTATGGCGCTGGTGTCGGCGTCGGCGTCTGTGGACAGCATAACTTTAGTTCTAGTGAACGGATTGTTATCAAATTTTAGTATGATGTTTGTTGGCACAAGCTTAAGCCCGGGTTTTAATTTCGCGTTCCCTGCCCAACCCATTTTGGNAGATCATAGCCTATAGATTTATCTTTGTCCATCCTTACATCTGCCCTGTGATGTAGTTTCGAGTCTCAAGTCAAAAAGAGGGATTTATATCACTACATGTGCCTTGATTTATACCAACACATTTGCAAACAGTTGATTGTCCATTGTTCATTTTGTTCATTTGATTGAAGATCCAATTATCAACAAATACACATATATTACAACAGTATGCCATGAAATAAATCACCTTTATTGGTACTAATTAGAATAAAGTAATCATTATGTATAAATACATGGGTATTATGCTTGCATATCTTTAGTTGGAATATTTCTATTTACATGCAAGTCCCTTGCTCAACAAATATGATTATATTGGAATTACAAGAGATGTCTAATGGTACCTAACTCAAGGAAGATTCAGATACCTTTACACTGAAATTCCTGCTTTAAATTAAATTTGCAGAGACATCCAAGTCTTGTAGACCCATTTGGTAATTGGACATCTGGCTTTTTGATACCAGGGTTTTGAAAGGCAGTAATGCTGATTTATTTTTCAGTCAAATTCTCTTTTGATTTTTAGCTCTGACATGTGAAATCCAATGCCACAATAGTCCTTTTGGTATTGTCCCCTGAAGGAGGGGTGTTTTTCAGGTTCACAAGATGGCCACCAGTAGGGATCATAAGCAATTAACACTATTGAAAACACATTTCAGAGATCTTCTCTGATACTACTTTGAACCAAACTTAGTCAAAATAGTTCCATGATTTGCTGTTGTAAAAAGTGGGTCACACAGGTTTCAGTCCAATTTTAGATTGTTGTCAGCTGGAATCCTAGTTTGACATATGACTCCATGGGAATATTTTCAAAACTCTCTTTTGAATACCACTGGGCCAATTGGAACTAATTATTTTTCACAATAGTCCTTTGGTGATGTCTGGCTTGGTCACAGCTTAAAGGGGAGGGCCACCAGCAGGGAACATATTTGAATATTTTTTCTGTGGGACAACCTGATTAGGATCTTCTTGAGGTTAAAATTATTTAAATTCTGCATCTTTTCTTTGGAGCCAGGTGAGTAATACAGGCTCTTATGATCCCTTTGTTTTGCTAGTTGGCTTGATAAATACAATGTACGTTAAAACCTGTCTATCTTAATGAACTAAATTTGTTATAAACTTGAAGTATTAGTTGGCTTGATAAATACAATGTATGTAAAAACCTGTCCATCTGAATGAACTAAATTTGTTATAAACTTGACGTATTATGCCTACATGTATGTCGATACAGTTTCTGTCTTTTGCTGAAATGATATTATCCAAGTGATAATCTTGGTTTGAACATTGAAAATCTATTTATTATTTTCTGATTGTACAAACTTATGAAATTCTATGAAAATTGTTCCAAGTCATGCATGGTCTGATAATGAAAGCATTTATTTACAAGCAAGCAATTGGGCAATATGAATATTTGGACATGCCTTGTATTTTAACCTTTAAAGCTGTTCTGTACAAAAATGTATTCTTGATAAAATGCAGTTCGTAACTCAAAATTTTATACATGTATACAGATGTACATGAAGTGTAACTTTTCTAATACTGTTTAAGGGGTAATTTTTTAGAGGACTTAATTTTCGCTTTATTCGCGACCATTCTGAAGTTGTGGAAATTGAATACCACCAAATATTATTCATATCAGTCTATATACACTAAGGGCTATTCCATGTAAATCTACCATCCGGGGGGGGGGCATATATATTAGACCCCACCACCAATAGAAAGAAATATTATTTCTACCATTATTCAACATCAGGCTGACCCCCAGGACCAAGGGAAAAAAATAAAACTGGCGTCTCCCTCCCGTTTTTAAAAAAGGGGCAAAATTGGGTGTTTCCACATATTCGGCTGTAGAATATTTATTATTTATTGGATTTTGATGGGGTTTCTTTTGTTATGTTCCTAATTAAATTATCTATCAGGAGTATGTCAATGGATTTTGTGTGGCATGTACCGTTCAGGAGATAAAAGGGGCCCAAAAGGGGCAATTTTCAAAAATTTTATTTTATTTATTTTAAGTCCGATTTTGATGCAGTTTTTTGCTATGGATTCCTTTTGAAAATGAACAAAGTGATGCACCATCAGATTTTTGACAATTTGTTTCTTTTACGAGCTATGAGGGGCCAAATGGGGACAAAATTGCAGATTACCTAAAATTTTTATTTTTCATCGGATTTTCATTTGATGTTTTTTTTTCTTTGGATTCCTCTTGAAATAAGCTTTTAGCAGTATGTCAACGGATTTTGCTTAGTTTGTATGCAGCTAATTACATGTACTGGGTCAAGCTCAATTGTGTCCATTCAATTACTGTATCAAGCTTTTTATTGTGTCCTCATTCATTTTGAATTGCACTTGTTCAAATTTCAGTGTTCGACATGCTGCGGTCGTATCATGCTGCGCTCGGCGTAGCCCTTTATTCTGGTATAGCCCTAATTGGGGAGCAAATGCAAAAATTTGAATCCCGCAAAAATAAAGTAATGCAATTTTGAAAGAAATCGCGAAATTTGCGTCCTGCGAAAATAACAATTTATAGGGTAATATTTATTCTGAATAACAGGGGACAAATAGAGAGAATGTTTATTGTACACCTGAGTGTTAAAAACACACCAAAAATTTGTTATAAACAAATAAATGAAAAACTTTTTAGACTCAGATTAATTTTATGTTTACATACTAGTAACTTTAAGGTAACTTAATATTATTTTGAATATTACAGAGGCAGTCACTGTGAATGATGATGCAGAAATAGCAGAGTTGATATCAGAAAATGAGGCCAATTTACCGGCTTTACGTCCTCAAAGACGACAGATAGCAAGAACAAGAGCATCAGAGAGAGTACGAGAACAGATCATAGAGTTACGTTTACAGAGAGCAGATCGTGAAGCTAGAGCATCACGTCCTAGACCCATTATATCATCTGATGAAGAAGAACTGGAAGATAGCACTCAGGTGAGTTTATCCTACTAGTAAATTTGTCAGTTATAATCGAGCTCCCAAATCTGACTGCAGGGGCTTCCTACTGATGCAAAGGGAAGCAATTCTAGAGAAAAACTAGGTGATTATCAATGTAAACTAACCAAAATGTTAAAATTATTTTCTCCTGACTTTTACAGATTCATAACTGATCTTTGTTGAACTTTGTCAAAATAATATGACCTTTTTTGTTTCGATTTGTTTTTGTTTTATATCTCTATCAATTTCATATACTAGGGTACTTAGGGCTATTCCAGTAGAAATTCCCACCAGGGAACGCCACTTATTTTTATACCCCAACCAAGAGAAAAAAAATTAAATATATAATTACACTATTAGGATACAATAGAAATTTACCCACCACCAACAGAAAAAAAGATAAATGGAGTTCCCTCCCCCCCCCGGTGGTAATTTTAAATGGAATAGCCCTTATATATAAATTATTCTTCAATAAATAAGAAGGCTTGTCCTTTGCAACATGATCTCGAATTCAATTTCATAAAGTCAGTAATTGGCAAATCACCTATTACCAGGAGATACATGTAACTCCAATGCTTTTTTCTCAATGGGGTTGAGGTTTTATATTTAAAAATTCGTGAGAAAGGTTTGGGATTTTTCTCGACAAGGATGTGAATTAGACTTTACTTATTTTTTATAGGGCAAACATTGTGCATACTTTCTTCAAACATTGTAAAGGACTACTTTTAGTAGTAAAAATGCCTTCANTTATTTTTAAATACTTCATTTCATTATCAACCAATCGTAGATGATCTATTGCTTTATTCTGAATGAAATGTTGTGTTCAAAAGCTAGATGCGTTCCGAAGGCAATTATTTGGTTTATTGTAACCTATAAGGAGAATGTAGCGTAACTAAAAACGCCGCCGTTATGAATTGAATGGTGGTTATTTATAAGAAGGATATTGTAGAAAGTACATGTACATATCAGACAGTTACTGGAGTTAAATTGATATATTTTGAAGCGGTTGGTAAATTAAACTGCTGGTGCTGATGCCAACCGATGCTTTAATTTTTAAGGCATCCTTCTTTCACTACGTAGCGCTTTCATCATCAAGGTTACTAAAAATTCTGTTTCTGTGAGAATAAAGAAATACAATTGTGCATAGTATCTGCAATTCCTCAACCAAAGGAGTTTGGACGGAGATAAAATACCGTGCTGTTTCTCACACTTAGGTGACGACCATTTGATTTTCGGGGAGCAGGGGCTTGGGTGATTTTGTAAATAAATAATTTAATCTTGGTGCCAGTGAAAGTAAATATTTTTGTCCTTCTTGTCATTAAAATAAATAATTCAATTTTGAAGAATAAATTTTATGCAATTGCAAATAAATGATTTGATGTGACATTTGGTGAAATTATATGTTAATTTAATTTTTTTAAATAATTTTTCTAGGCAATTCGCCCAGACACCCTGAAAATCAAATGTTTACCCCCCCCCCCCCANAATCAAACTTGAGATTATCAGCATTAAACTTCTGACAATTAATCCATAATCCACAATGTGATTCTCACTTATTTTTTACATCAAATATTACTTGAGCTGTAAAAAAGTTTTCCTTTCTAATTGTTCCCAAGTATTGATACTTTAAGTTTTGCCCTGAATTTGAGATCGATCGAGGTCAGCTACACATGATATATTCATTGCAGACAAAGCCAACCACCTTTCAGTGCAGACTGCACTTTGATTTCCCAATGGGGTTGAGGTCTTATATTTAAAAATTCGGGAGAAATCATTGCAGACAAAGCCAACCACCTTTCAGTGCAGACTGCACTTTGATTTCTCAATGGGGTTGAGGTCTTATATTTAAAAATACGGGAGAAAGGTTTGGGATTTTTCTCGACAAGGATGTGAATTAGACTTTACTTATTTTTTATAGGGCAAACATTGTGCATACTTTCTTCAAACATTGTAAAGGACTACTTTTAGTAGTAAAAATGCCTTCACCAGACATGCCAGATATTAATTATTTGAAAAAAATTGTGATGCATTTATAAACATGAAATATTAAAATTTAGTATACGATTTCAGGCTGCTGCAAGTACATCATCTGCCAAACGAAAAACACCTGCTAAAAGGAAAACAACAAGAAAGAAAAAGAAAGTCACCAGAAAGAAGAAAAATGGAACAAAAACAAAAGGAAAGAAAAAGACACCTAAGAGAAAAGTAAAGGGGAAGCGAAAAAAGAGGAGAAAAGTGAAAAAGACAACAAAAAGGAAACAACAAATTAAAAAACTTGTGGTAAATATGATTATACAATGTAAATACATTCGGAAAATTGAAAGTATAAAAGAAAAGTAGTGATAGTTGGAAATACAGGTTAAGCATAAGCAGAGTGGACAAAGGAAACTCTGGATTTACATGGCTGGATTTGGGATTGAATCTTCAGGATTAAGTATTCATTTAGATAGGTAAATAACAGCTATTTTAACAACTTAAGGTTTTTCAGCGCAGTTGAATCGAGGCATTTTGCTGACCCAAAATTAATATGTCACAATGTGTCAAAGCTGAGCTGTTAAGATTTTCACTAATTGCAATTCAAAAAGTATGGATATTCATTGGACAGCAATCACTGGCCTCTTTCTACCAAACTGTTTAACCAAAGTTGGAAGGTTGGTACCACAATATCAAAAGAATCGGCATTTAATACCAAATTCTCTTTCTTTTTGACATTTTTAGTTTGCTACAACGAAGTTGAGGGGGAAAATTGGAGTACCCTTGGCTCCCACGTCCGCATTTGGGTGTATATCTCGGCAATTATGAATAGTAGGGTTATCAAACTTTACATGCAGGTGCATCTTGAATTAACTCATAGCCTTTCAGAAAATAATAGATCTCTATTCTGCTTGAAGAACTTACATTCAAGTTTAAGTCAGAGGTCACTATACATGGCAGAATCATGTAACCTTGCATATACATGCTTCTCTGGTGATAGGTCAGCGTTTAGGCAAAATTGGGTCATTTTGGCCTAAATTTTTCGCTCGATCAACTTATATTCAAGTTAATGTCTGAATTCAGATGTCAGTTTCTACTGTAAATGGTCATTTCCGGTGTGAGACCACCAAGTTAAGACCAGCTCATGTGCACTCGTCGCAAATCAGTAAATGGCCAATCAGAACTGATTACTTTTATAAATCAATGGCAGTATCCATTACTAAACATCACAAAAAACATGATGTCACAGTGGAAAGTATGTTAAAACGGGCAGGGACTTTGCCTCTCTATTAAAGGTTTCTGTACATTGAAAATAATATTTTTCTGATGATATGTCAAGTTTAAACCGGTTTTGACCAGTTAGATAAATTTTCTTCATTCAACGTATGTTGAATAAAGACCCGTGCTATTCCCCGCCAAATCTATTCGGAATACAATTCTCGATGTTCATCATTGATCACTAGAGAAAAAGATTACACCACTTTATCCTGATTATTACCATATTTTATCCACTCTCGATAGTTAAATTTAAAAATTTTAAAATGCTAGGCAAGCCTCTCAATAAAAATTTTAAAATTTAACTATCTCTAGTGGATAAAATATGGTAATGAATGGGATCTTGCGGTGTAATCTATCTTTAATGGAAGAAAAAGCTATTTGTATTTGATCAGAATCAAAGATTGGTATATCTTTCACTCAAGGTAAGAAATTCTTGGTCTTATTCTCTCGTTTCAGGGGCCTGGGTAGCCAAGTGGTAAAAGTAGTTCTACTACCTATACAACCACTGTAGTCTATGATCACTGCAGTGTTAGTTCGTGCCGCAGTTTGTACATTACAAAAAAGATTGCACTTGACCTTTTATCATAAGTGATAAGGTATGTCAGTTACCTGCCCAAAGTCAGTGGTTCTCTCCGGGCACTCCGGCTTCCTCCACCAATAAAACTGAACGTCATGAGATAGTTCAAATACTGCTGAAAGTGACGTTAAACCCCATATCAATCAATCGATCTCTGGTTTTGCTGCGCTTCACTCGAGAAAAGACAGAATTTCTTACATTCATAAAAGAATGATCTTTGATCTGCTATCAATTAAGAAGCTATAACACTATACATGGTAGGATTATGTATCTCTGATGGTAGGTCAGCATCTGGGCAAAGTTAGTTCACTTTGACCTTTATTTTCTGCTTGAACGACTTACATTCAAGTTTACATCTGAGTTCAGATCTCAGTCACTGTACATGGTAGGATCATGTAACTGTACATATGCATGCTTCTCTGATAGTAGGTCAGCATCCAGGCAGAATTAGTTCACTTTGACCTATATTTTCTGCTTGAACGACTTACATTCAAGTAAACATCTGAGTTCAGATCTCAGTCACTGTACATGGTAGGATCATGTAACCGTACATATGCATGCATCTCTGATGGTAGGTCAGCATCCAGGCAAAATTAGGTCCATTTGACCTATATTTTCCCCTTGATTGACTTACATCCAAATTTACTGAAGAGTTCACATCTTGTCACTATACATGTTTGGATCATGTATGTATCTCTGATGGTAGGTCAGCATCCAGGTCAAATTATGTTATTCTGACAATGTGCCATAACGAGGCAAACTTTGTAATCATTGTTTACCTATGTTTGTTAAATATGCTCTAAAACATCAGTCATGTAATTGTGTCGCCTGCTGTAAGCAGAGTCAACACATAGGGATTACTATCCGTCGTCTTACGTCGTTGTCGTCTGTCGGTTTTTGAATTGCAACTCCTTCAAAACTACTAGTCCCATTCCAACCAAACTTTCAGGATATGTTTTTCACATGGTGTTGTTGTGCACTTGAAACTTAGAATTTTTATTTTACAGATTTTAGAGGTTCACAGAGCCAAAATTGCTAATTTGTGAGTGTTGATTTTTGAATCCGCAACTCCTTCAAACCTGCTGGTCCGATTCCAACCAAACTTTCAGGATATATTGTTCATCTGGTGTAGATGTGCACCTGATACTTAGAATTTTGATTTTACAGATTTTAGAGGTTCACAGAGCCAAAATTGCTAATTTGTGAGTGTTGATTTTTGAATCCGCAACTCCTTCAAACCTGCTGGTCCAATGCCAACCAAACTTTCAGGATATGTTTTTCACATGGTGTAGTTGTGCACCTGATACTTAGAATTTTTATTTTATGGATTTTAGAGGTTCACAGAGCCAAAATTGCTGATTTGTGAGTGTCGCTTTTTTGAATCCGCAACTTCTTCAAAACTGCAAGTCCAATTCCAACCAAACTTTCAGGATACATTGTTTACCTGGTGTAGTTGTGCATCTGATACTTAGAATTTAGATTTTACAGATTTAGAGGTTCACAGAGCCAAAATTGCTCATTTGTTAATTTGTGAGATTCCAACCAAACTTTCAGTATATGTTGTTTATCAGGTCTGGTTATGCACATTACACTTGAAATTTTGAATTTACAGATTTAAGTGGTTTGCCAAGCCAACATACCTCATTTGTTGTTTCTGTTTGTTAATACATGTATGCAAGTCCCCAAAACTATATTCATATTCTTATCAAATTTGCAGAATATGTTTACTCCTAGTCTTAGCCATGCACATAATACTTAAAAATTTAAGTTTACAGATTTCAGAGGTTCACTGGGCCAAAAATGGCTCTTCTGTAGTGCAGGTGACACAAGTGTTCCATGGAACACCCATCAATTTTTAATTAAGTACTTGTAAGGATTAAAAACTGCCTGTGATTGATGAAGATATAATGATGTCAAGAATGTATTTTATTGAAATTGATTTGTTACAGGGAAAGATGGTGAATAGAGAAGTAAGCAGAGAAAATATTCCTCCCTCAACAGTTAAATCAAGGATTGCTAAAAACCTGGGTTTGTCAAAGCCTCCTACTGGTACCACAATACCTATGCAGAAAGTACAAACAGAGAGGACAGTGGATATAATAAGAGGTCAAACTGGGATACAGACTTTATCTGTCATGGGAGATAAAAATGAATTGATTGGATTTAATGAGTAAGATTTTTATACAAATTGAAGTAGTTATTTTGACAAATGGCAAATTTCAAAATTTATTTCAATATTATTGTAACTTTTCCCGTAACTCAGATTTCCGTGGTTTCATAGGTGAATCACTTGTCAAGTTTTTGCCTTTGTGTCAGATTTTCGAACTCTTTAATGTTACCACATTTCTACTACAATTTAAGAAAAAGACAGTTCATAAAATGGTTCTAACATTCCTGAAAAGTGATGTTTTGTTAGGATGATACACCTTCTTATACAAATGTTTTTCACTATAAATTATGCTTCATTTCCAAACTGTTAACTTATTTATTATTTCATTTACAGTGACATTATTTATTATTTCGTTTACAGTGACATTGAGGACATTCCAAGTACATCAGCACCCAAACCTGCAAAGAAATCAAAGTATTCCACATTAGCATTATTTTCACATAGACCAGTTGGGAAACCAGTTATTAAGTAAGTTGGAGCAACATTTATGACTGTAAACAAATGAGAGGATATGATATTAATGTACATGGGACAAAAATGCTACTTATATATGCTAAGATTAAGCAATTAGAACAATGGTTTTGTTGTTTTTCATCTAGAAGTCACCATGTTCGCCATTGGCAATAGCTTGAGTTGAGTGCAATTAGGTTGGTAGATATCAAATAATGCTACATCCATGTCTTCTCTCTTAAAATCATTGATGCAGGATTATCACTAAACACGAGATGTCGTGCAAAGTAATCTTTAATACAAACACTGTCATTTTTCGCCCAGCATAGGTACCAAATGACAATACAACATATAAACAACCACGGGGCATTCATCAAGTTGATTAAGATTACTTGACTGTCCCTATAGCTTGTGACAAATACAGTGAAATCTGTCTAAACTGAACCCCTCTAGGACTGAAGATTTTGTTGGTTTTAGACAGGTGTTTGGTTTAAACAGGTTGAAGATATATAGAAAATGATCATGTCACGTTTGGTTTAGACAGGCAGGGTAACTGTTAACTCTGTCAGTATGTCCATTTTGCATCACTTCCATCATGTATTTCTCTGCTACTTCACATGACAGCCATTTAGTATAAAGTTAGGAGTTTCAGTATTGCTTGCTCTACTGTACCAGACATATGGTCCTGTACCTAAGAACTTTATGGACCAAACTTGACCAAAACATCAGTCCCAGTGGTGGATCCAGACTTTCTGGAAGGGGGGGGGGCATAATTTTTCCGAAGAAACCCCAAGGATTTTAAAATATTTTCCAACCTAAGGGGGTCCAGGCACCAATCCGTACCCCCTTTATCCGCCGCTGAGTCCAATATCTGGAAGACACAGTTTTCAAGGGGACCATTCTGATTCTGAAGCTACCAAATTTGACTCCCTATTTGATACTATAAATCATAACAAAATAGAATAGTATTAGTTGTTGAAATAACTAAATACCGAAGTCACGGTGAATTTACTTTCTGCATATGCGCATTTCGACAACTTATGTCTCATCAGTGCAGATAAAATCTAAACGTTTGAAAGACCATAAACTCAAAGATGTCTAAAAACTGATAGAGAACAAATAACCAAAGTGATCTAAATTTAAAGCCAAAATCAGCTAAGGACAGAGCTTTNAGACACAGTTTTCAAGGGGACCATTCTGATTCTGAAGCTACCAAATTTGACTCCCTATTTGATAATATAAATCATAACAAAATAGAATAGTACTAGTTGTTGAAATGATGGTTTGATTTGTATTACATGCTTTATATAAAAGATACATGTATTATATGATCTATTACAGAATTGATCAAACACCAAGTGCTAGTGGTGGTGGGAGTGGTGGTTTTGATCTGTTAGGCAGTATTATGGATAACCAATCCCTGCTGAATAAAGACAGTAAAGATATTACAATACATAGAGATGGTAAGACAATGATGAAAACATATTGCTTATAGACCAAAAATGGTATAAAATATTTATCAAGTGGTCCCTAGTAGTTCAAACAATTGAAAGGGACATGTTAATGTATTACTGTCATGCTATAATTGTTTTTAGCTCACCTGGCCTAAAAGGCCATGTGAGCTTTTGCCATCACTATGCATCCGTCATCTGTTGTCGGTGTCTGTCTGTCCGTCAACAATTTAAAAAATCTTGTCCTCTGAAACCGCTGGGCCAAATGTAAGCAAACTTGACTTGAATCATCACCAGGGTATGGCTTCTCAAAATTGTGTTCGATTAGTTGGCTGGTCAAACAACATGGCCGCCATTGCTAAAAATAGAGCATAGGGTAAATTGCAGTTATATGATGCCCTCAGTCGTGTGTCCGTCTCCGTCCGTCCGTCCCCCGAAGGTTTCCAACTGATAACTTGTGAACGAAATAACACAAGGTCTTCGAAATTGGTATGCAAGTTGTTTACCACAAAACTCAGGTCAAGTTCAATTTTGGGTTCAGAGGTCCAAGGAGTTCTGGAGTTATGCCCCTTGAAACTTAGAAATTTTGCGAATTTTAGGGTTTCCGACTGATAACTTGTGAATGAAATAAGACAAAGTCTTCAAACTTGGGATGCAAGTTATTTACCACAAAACTCAGGTCAAGTTCGATTTTGGGTTCAGAGGTCCAAGGGGTTCTGGAGTTATGCCCCTTGAAACTTAGAAATTTTGCGAATTTTAGGGTTACTGACTGATAACTTGTGAACGAAATAACACAAAGTCTTCAAACTTGGTATGCAAGTTGTTTACCACAAAACTGAGGTCAAATTCGATTTTGGGTTCAGAGGTGCAAGGGGTCCTGGAGTTATGCCCCTTGAAACTTAGAAATTTTGCAAATTTTAGGGTTTCCGACTGATAACTTGTGAACGAAATAACACAAGGTCTTCAAACTTGGTATGCAAGTTGTTTACCACAAAACCTTGGTCAAGTTCGATTTTGGCTTCAGAGGTCCAAGGGGTTCTGGAGTTATGCCCCTTTAAACATGAAAATTTTGCGAATTTTAGGGTTTCCAACTTATAACTTGTGAACGAAATAACACAAGGTCTTCAAACTTGGTATGCAAGTTGTTTACCACAAAACTCAGAACAAGTTCTATTATGGGTTCAGAGGTCCAAAGGGTTCTGGAGTTATGCCCCTTGAAACTAAGATATTTCGTGAAACGTGGCTTGGTATCATGTAATGCACCATTACTATTTTTGGCTAATAACTCGAAAACCGTTACAGATATCAAAAATCTGACGGGATTGAAAATGATCAGCATGACGAGATCTACCCTCCATTCAGTTTTGAAGAAATTCTGATAACTAATCTCGGAGTTATAGCCCTTTTTCCATAAAATTTTCAAAATTTTTGCATTTTTAATTTTATTTCAAAAAGTGTAACAGATACAGGTCAAGTGTAATTTGCAAAAATGTTCAGCATATCAAGATCTACCCACCCTAAAATTTTGAAGAAAATCCATAAACCCTTGTAGGAGTTACTGCCCTTTTTTCACCAATTTTTGTCTCGCCTGCGACGAAAGTCGCAGAAAGCGAGACATTGTCGTGCAAAGTATGACAGCGACGGCATTAACTTTTACTAAATACAGGATATTTTGAAAACCCTTTGATGTAGGAACATCATATTTGATCCAGTGGTAGTTTATTACCCAAAGCAGAAGCCTATTGATTTCCAGGATGGTACCTTCAAGGTCAAGGTCACAGTTGCTAAAAATAGACTAAAATTTCAATAAAATTTAGGTTTCCGGATGATAATTTGAGTATACTACATCGGATTAAAACCAAACTTGGTCACATGCTTACTTATCACCCAAGACAGAACCCTATCAATTTATGGGTTGGTACCCCCAAGGTCAAGGTCACAGTTGCTAAAAATAGACTAAAATTTCAATAAAATTTTGGTTTCTGGATGATAACTTGAGTATACTACATCGGATCAAAGCCAATCTTGGTCACATGCTTGCTTATCACCCAAGACAGAACCCTATCGATTTCCGAGTTGGTACCCCCAACGTCAAGGTCACAGTTGCTAAAAATAGACTAAAATTTGAATAAAATTTTGGTTTCCGGATGATAACGAGTATACTACATCGGATCAAAACCAAACTTGGTCACATGCTTGCTTATCACCCAAGACAGACCCCTATCGATTTCCGTGGTTGATACTCCCAAGGTCAAGGTCACAGTTGCTAAAAATAGTCTAAAATTTCAATAAAATCTTAGTTTCCGGATGATAACTTGAGTATACTACATCGGATCAAAAACAAACTTGGTCACATGCTTGCTTATCACCCATTACAAAAGCCTATTGATTTCTGGGATGGTACAACCAAGGTCAAGGTCACAGTTGCTAAAAATAGAATAGTATTACATATAAGTCTTTGTTGGAACTACACATTATATCAAAACCAAACCAGTTCAAGTGCCTATTTATCACAGGAGAAATATCCTTTTTTATAATTATTTGATATATATATATTATACATAGTCATGCCTTTAATAATTTAAGGGTTTTGATTGCAAGGAGGCGGGGGCATCCGTGTCCCATGGTCACATTCTTCCATTTTTTGTATATAGGTTGGTCTTGAGTAGTACATGTCATTCTGGCATATGACTTTTGTCCTTGACCTCAATTTCATGGTCTAGTGACCATGTTAAGTTTTTCTGATTAAGTCCATTTCTCGATAACTATAAGTGGTAGGTCAATGATATTTGGTATATAGGTTGGTCTTGGGTAGTACATGTCAGTCTGGCATATGACTTTTGTCCTTGACCTCAATTTCACGGTCTAGTGACCATGTTAAGTTTCTCTGATTAAGTCCATTTCTCATTAACTATACCTGGTAGGTCAATAATATTTGGTATGTAGGTTGGTCTTGAGTAGTACATGTCAGTCTGGCATATGGCTTTTGTCTGTGACCTATATTTCAAGGTCCAATGAGCATGTTAAGTTTTTGTGCTTAGTTTAGTTTTTGAGTAACTATAAGTGTAAGGTCAATGATATATGGTATGTAGGTTGGTCTTAGGTAGTACATGACAATCTGCTATATGGCTTTTGTCCTTGACCTCAATTTCAGTCTAGTGAGCATGTTAAGATTTTGTGATTAGGTTATTTTCTCAGTAACTATAAGTGATAGGTCAATGATATTTGGTATATAGGTTGGTCTTGGGTAGTACATGACAGTCTGCTGTTGCATTGGCTTTTGTCTGTGACCTCATTTTCATGGTTCATTGAGCATGTTGAGTTTTCAAGTATCTATTAATGTATGGTCATTAATATTTGGTATGTGGGTATGTCTTAGATGGAACATGACATCCTGCTATTATACCACCGCAAAAAATTTTGAGGTCGTATTTTGGTATGATACTGGTGGTGGCGGCGTCGGCGTCTGTTGACACTTCGTTTCCGTGCGATAACTTAAGTTCTAGTTGAGCAATCCTAATGAAATTTTAACACAAAGTTCCTTGGCACAAAAGGAAGGCCAGGATTGGTTTTTTGGTATACTGGCCCCGCCCACTTTTAAGAAAAGGGCCAAATTTAGTGTTTTTGTATATTAGGCTGTAAATTTGTATTATTTATCGGATTTTTATGGGATTTCTTTCAGTGTACTCCTGAGAAAATTTCCAATCTGTAGTATGTCAACAGAATTCACGTCGTATTCACGTTCATGAAATAAATGGGCCCCAAAGGGGGCGAATCTCAAAAATTTTATTTTTCTTATTTTTAGTCCGAGTTTTTTGCAGTGGATTTCTTATGTAAAGCTAACTAGCACAGCACCATCAAATTTTTGATAACTTTTTAGCTCACCTAGCCTAAAAGGCCATGTGAGCTTTTGCCATCACTATGCGTCCGTCGTCCGTCTGTCAACAATTTCAAAAATCTTCTCCTCTGAAACCACTGGGCCAAATGTAACCAAACTTGGCCTGAATCATCACCAGAGTATGGCTTCTCAAAATTGTGTTTGATTAGGCGGTAGGTCAAACAACATGGCCGCCGTTGCTAAAAATAGAACATGGCGGTAAATTGCAGTATTTGGCCAATAACTCGAAAACCGTTACAGATATCAAAAATCTGACGGAGTAAAAATGATCAGCATGGCAAGATCTACCTGCCCTGCAATTTTGAAGAAAATCTGAAACCCCATCTCGAAGTTATAGCCCTTTTTCCGTTAAATTTTCGAAATTTTTGCATTTTTTATTTTTTATTTCAAAAAGTGTAACAGATAGAGGTCAAGTGTAAATTGCAAAAATGTTCAGCATATCAAGGTCTACCCACCTCGAAATTTTGAAGAAAATCCATAAACCCTTGTAGGAGTTATTGCCCTTTTTTCACCGAATTTTTTAAATTTTCGTATTTTTCATCTTTTATTCCTTAAACTATAGAAGATGAAGGTCAAGTGTAAACTGATGAAATGTTTGCCATGCTGTGGCGACTTCAAAACTGATGTTGAAAATTGTTCCTTGACCGCCATTTTCAAAA